>JAIUZE010009340.1:0-50228 GCA_022085475.1 Heliosperma pusillum | reverse complement strand
ATACGCGTCCAATAATGCGTCCATCTAACCTGCTCCCTGGTAAACCCGTCCAACCTAACACGCCACATCTGAAAATGGTCAATGTCGCCCTTAAAGCGAGGAACGTGCCTCCAAGCATCCACCCGTGGCCTGCCCTCCAAATAATCTCCCCCGTGTGGCCGACACTGGGGGAAGTACTCGTAAATCCATGCCTGCAATAAAGGCAGACACCCACTAACACCGCGAGCCTCCCGTCGCGATGCCATGCCTAGCTGTCGGTACAGATATGCCAAACAAGCGGCACCCCAAGCATACTCTCCAACCTGCTCCAGATCATCAAGTAAGGGTAACAACTGAGCTGACACCCTATCACCAGACTTGTCCACAAACAAAGTCTGTCCCAACAACAATATCAAATAAGCACGTAGGGAGTCATGCTCAGTCCCTTCCTTGATATGAGCCCTAAAAGCTGACACCAACAAGCCACCACCCTTATATAACGGTGGTGCCACCTCTCCGGGAGGTTTGCCAAAAAAACCTGCCACGGCCCTCTTCAACCCCGCCTCCTCCCTCGAAGAACCGGCAACGGAGGTACCTCGAACAACCACCCTCGTACCAGTAGGCCGGATCCCAAGAATCTCCTCCACATCGTGAAGAGTAATAGTGATCTCCCCGAAAGGCATATGAAAAGTGTTGGTATCCGGCTGCCACCTCTCTATGAAAGCACTAAGAAGGTTCTCATCCAAAGCTGTCGTGCAGCACATCGTCAACCCAGTCAACCCAGTCAGCTGAACCCTCCTAACAACATCAACCGGCACCTCCATGCTCCCTAACCCATCCACATAACTCAGCCTCTCGTAACACTTAATAAAGGACCTAGCCTCCTCGGTCTCAATCCAACTACTATATGCCACATGCCCCCCAAAACTGCGTAACACCGATATGTTACGGGGCCCACCAGAAACTGGGTCTCTAAGGAGCCAATCACTATCGCTGCGCGGCTTCTTCCGCGGCGCCCTCTGCGAACCATCATCCAACCTAGAATAGCGACCAAAGGAGTCCCGAGCTAACCTCTGAGACAACGGTACCTCCAATCTCGATAAAGGTACGGACCGCTGAACAATATCCTCCTCGCCCTCAGACTCGGTGTCCACCAAACCCTCGTCAACAATATCATCTTCCGCTTCCTCGTAACCATGAACAATCTCAGGAACACTACCTCCTACCTCCTCCGACCTCTCCATGTCAGAAATACCGCTACTAACGGGATTAGATCTACTACCCCGAAAAACAATACGACGCTTTGAAGCCGTGACTCTACGGTTCACCGTACGATCTTCGGGAACCATAACGCGCTGGCCGCGGACACTGTTGGAGGACCAGCGGCATGGACAACAGGAAAACGGCAAAGAAAGCGGGAAGAAGTGCCAAAAACAGAGGAAGCACCGAAGAAGGAAAGGAAGCAACTTAATTAACAAACTAAAAAAAAAAAATTGGGTTAACCATGGACGGACTTTTAATCAAAAAATTCAAACCATGGTAGGATTTAAATTCTGGAAATCCCACCATGGCTGGACAACTAGATCACACGTCCCACCATGGTGGGATGAAAATCCTGGAATTTCCACCATGGTGGGACGTTGGATCTGGTTGTCCAGCCATGGTGGATTTCCAGAAATTTAATCCCACCATGGTAGGACAACCAAACCACACGTCCCACCATGGTGGAGAATGGGGAAAAATTTTTTTCCCCCATGGTTGGACGTGTGATTTGGTTGTCCAACCATGGGGGAAAATTTTTTTTCCTCCAAATTTCATCATATCGGGATGAAAAACTCGAAAATAAAACCGATTAATTCTATCTTTATACATATTTCTCATACAAATTACTAACAACAACTTACAAACAACAAATTACTAACAACAAATTACTAACAACAAATTACTAACAACAAATTATTAACAAATTGATTTTACAACAAATCTAACAAGAACAAAAACAAACATATTATGAAATAATTAAAAACTAAGACAAAACAAATTACAACAACTAATTACAACAACAACCAAATAACTACAACTTTAATTAATACAAAAACTAACAACAAACAAATTTAAACATAGTAAACACAAATACAAGAACAATATAAGTAGATCTACAAAAAAAAAAAAAAAAAAGAGAAGAAATACATACCGGAGCAGGTGGACGGCGGTCGTCCGGCGGGAAGACGGCAAGGGGGGACGGCGGCAGTGGTGGCAGTGGTGGCGGTGGGGGTGGTGGGAGAGGATGAGTGTTTTAATTTAGTGGGTTTTGATGAATTTGGGAGAGAATGTGTTTAGAGAGATAAAGGAAAAGGGCAAGTATCGTCTTTTTTATGAAAAACGTCGTCGATGTTTACTAAAACGTCGTCGATGTTTTACAATCCGGAAATTAAAACACTCATCCTCTCCCACCAAGGCCACCGCCAGCCCACCGCCACCACTGCCACCACTGCCGCCGTCCCGCCCCCTGCCGGCCCCCCTTGCCGTCTTCCCGCCGCACGACCGCCGTCCACCGGTATGTATTTCTTCTCTTTTTTTTTTTTTTTTTGTAGATCTACTTATATTGTTCTTGTATTTGTGTTTACTATGTTTAAATTTGTTTGTTGTTAGTTTTTGTATTAATTAAAGTTGTAGTTATTTGGTTGTTGTTGTAATTAGTTGTTGTAATTTATTTTGTCTTAGTTTTTAATTATTTCATAATATGTTTGTTTTTGTTCTTGTTAGATTTGTTGTAAAATCAATTTGGTAGTAATTTGTTGTAAGTAAGTTGTTGTTAGTAATTTGTTGTTAGTAATTTGTTGTTTGTAATTTGTTGTTAGTAATTTGTATGAGAAATATGTATAAAGATAGAATTAATCGGTTTTATTTTCGAGTTTTTCATCCCGATATGATGAAATTTGGAGGAAAAAAAAATTTCCCCCATGGTTGGACAACCAAATCACACGTCCAACCATGGGGGAAAAAAATTTTTCCCCATTCTCCACCATGGTGGGACGTGTGGTTTGGTTGTCCTACCATGGTGGGATTAAATTTCTGGATCCACCATGGCTGGACAACCAGATCCAACGTCCCACCATGGTGGAAATTCCAGAAATTTCATCCCACCATGGTGGGACGTGTGATCTAGTTGTCCAGCCATGGTGGGATTTCCAGAATTTAAATCCTACCATGGTTTGAACTTTTTGATTAAAAGTCCGTCCATGGTTAACCCAAATTTTTTTTTTAGTTTGTTAATTAAGTTGATTAATTTAATTATTTCGATGCTAATATGTTTTTGGAATATTATTAACGCTTATTTGCATGTTTTAATTGTGTAAATGCAGATGGGTGATCGAGGAAAGAGCGTTATGGTTCCCGAAGATCGTACGGTGAACCGTAGAGTCACGGCTTCAAAGCGTCGTATTGTTTTTCGGGGTAGTAGATCTAATCCCGTTAGTAGCGGTATTTCTGACATGGAGAGGTCGGAGGAGGTAGGAGGTAGTGTTCCTCAGATTGTTCATGGTTACGAGGAAGCGGAAGATGATATTGTTGACGAGGGTTTGGTGGACTCCGAGTCGGAGGGCGAGGAGGATATTGTTCAGCGGTCCGTACCTTTATCGAGATTGGAGGTACCGTTGTCTCAGAGGTTAGCTCGGGACTCCTTTGGTCGCTATTCTAGGTTGGATGATGGTTCGCAGAGGGAGCCGCGGAAGAAGCCGCGCAGCGATCGTGATTGGCTCCTTAGAGACCCAGTTTCTGGTGGGCCCCGTAACATATCGGTGTTACGCAGTTTTGGGGGGCATGTGGCATATAGTAGTTGGATTGAGACCGAGGAGGCTAGGTCCTTTATTAAGTGTTACGAGAGGCTGAGTTATGTGGATGGGTTAGGGAGCATGGGGGTGCCGGTTGATGTTGTTAGGAGGTTTCAGCTGACTGGGTTGACTGGGTTGACGATGTGCTGCACGACAGCTTTGGATGAGAACCTTCTTAGTGCTTTCATAGAGAGGTGGCAGCCGGATACCAACACTTTTCATATGCCTTTCGGGGAGATCACGATTACTCTTCACGATGTGGAGGAGATTCTTGGGATCCGGCCTACTGGTACGAGGGTGTTTGTTCGAGGTACCTCCGTTGCCGGTTCTTCGAGGGAGGAGGCGGGGTTGAAGAGGGCCGTGGCAGGTTTTTTTGGCAAACCTCCCGGAGAGGTGGCACCACCGTTATATAAGGGTGGTGGCTTGTTGGTGTCAGCTTTTAGGGCTCATATCAAGGAAGGGACTGAGCATGACTCCCTACGTGCTTATTTGATATTGTTGTTGGGACAGACTTTGTTTGTGGACAAGTCTGGTGATAGGGTGTCAGCTCAGTTGTTACCCTTACTTGATGATCTGGAGCTGGTTGGAGAGTATGCTTGGGGTGCCGTTTGTTTGGCATATATGTACCGGCAGTTAGGCATGGCATCGCGACGGGAGGCGCACGGTGTTAGTGGGTGTCTGCCCTTATTGCAGGCCTGGATTTACGAGTACTTCCCCCAGTGTCGGCCACACGGGGGAGATTATTTGGAGGGTAGGCCACGGGTCGATGCTTGGAGGCACGTTTCTCGGCTTAAGGGCGACCTTGACCATTTTCAGATGTGGCGTGTTAGGTTGGACAGGTTTTGCAGGGAGCAGGTTAGATGGACGCCTTATTGGACGCGTATGCCGAGTTCTTCGAGATATTCTCGCTATTCCGGCTATATTCGATATCAGACCATTATTGAGCCGTACCAGCCTGATCGGTGTATGCGCCAGTTTGGGTACATTCAGACTATCCCGATGCCTATGCCTATCCCATGTACCGAGTATTGTCCAGCGAAGAACGCTGAGCCAGAGGTAGCCCTTGCACTTAGTCGGCATTTCTCAGATGTCTATCGTTTACCTACTCCGGAGATGCAGCAGCAGCAGTTAGATATTTTGTTTAGTCAGATGAGCATGTACTACGACACCCATGATCAGAGTAACTAGTACCGGATATTTATGCATTGTATTTGTTTTATTCGGTTTTTATGTAGTATTGACTTATCTTTTATTTAATTAGTTATTATTTTTATTGTTTTGTTGATTTATTTACTTTTATTTATATTATTGTTGTATTGGCCAGAACATGAAAACCCTAAAATTTTGTCTATTTAAACCCTTTACCCAACAAATTATTTCCACACAACTCACTATCTTCTCTCTACTCTTAAAATATATTACCTCTACTATCCTATACTTTAATCATGGTGATGACTAACATACAACTAGTGAATTATTATCAAAATAAAATTAACGAGATAGTTAACGAGTTTCCCTTACTATTCGACCGCCTTATGATTGTGTTGAATAATCATGTACTTAATAATTTCATAAGCCGTGGCAATCCTCCCCTATCCTCGCTTCAACTAATGCATGGACCTATTTACGGTCTCAACAACCCTTCCATTCATCCTAGGAACGTAACAGAAGGTATCATTACTTTTTATCTATTGTCTAATTTTTCTAATCAAAAAAATTTGTAGACATTATTATGAAGTTTAATTTTTGTATTTTCAGAAAATGTCATCCTGAAGCGAAGTGAGTGGGAGAAAGTGAGGTTGGAGATAGTTGAACTGTTGAAGAGGTGTTTGACAATTGTCCCATATAGGACCTTATACTCTCTATGTTCGGGGGACGGCCAGATGTTCATGGGGCCATTTCAGAGTCTTAAAACCTTTGAATTGTATTCACTCACGAAGAGGGGGAGTTTTATAGGCCTAATGGTTCTTCATCCGAAGGATATTCAACTTGTTAAGTGTTGGCGTATTTGATTATGTGCATTAAGAGTCTTATTTTCTTAATGAAATGTATGTAACGCTGATTAAGTGTTGCTTCTGCAAAAATCGTTGTAATATTTTCAAGTTTTTAATTAATGATTAAAGTTGTCAGTTGAGTTGTCCTATCATTTTCAGAACTTTATTAAAATTGTCAATTGAGTTGTCCCATCATTTTCAGAACTTTATTAAAGTTGTCAGTTGACTAGTCCAATCATCTTAATTATTAAAGTTTTTTGGATTATTTAAGGAGCTCACTCCACCATCATTTTTCACACAACTGACTATCTCATCTACTATCTCTCTAAAATCTCTCTTGTCATTCTCTCTATTTTCCTTCTTTCCTCCATCATGCCTATGAACGATGTTGAAGAGGTTAATTTCATACAAAATAGAATTGATGAAATTGTTTATGAGTTCCCTTTATTATTTCGCCGTTTACTAATCGTGTTTAATAATAATATCATTTGGGATTTCATGAGGCGTTATGAACCTAATCTCGTATCACTACCACAAATGATGGGTACTCCCTATAAGACAAATTACCCTCATATTCCTGAAATGAATATAACAAAAGGTAAAATTTCTGAAACTTTAATTTCAAACTTTAATTATATCATTTGTTTGTTTTGAGTAATTAGTTGTTACCATTTTGTTGTTTAGAATCTGTCCTTCTGAAAAGGGATGAACTAAAGAGGATCGAGGCGGAGTTGATTGAATTTTTCAAAAGATGTGAAACCATCATTCCATCCATGACACTACATCAGCTTATGCAGGGTTACCAGGGGGATGGTCAGATATTCCATGGCCCGCCGGAGCCAATTTTTATATATCACATTTATACCGGCTACTTGGAGGAGGAGTTATTCAAGCCAACGGAATATTCATCAACAGATTACTCCACTGATTAGTCTTACTAAAACCGACTGCGTGTGTTTAATGAAAAAATGTGGTGATGATGGTTTCGTTTGCAACATGGGTATTTTAATCGTTTCTTCTCTGTAATGTAATTTTAAGACTTATGTCAGCTTTATTCGAGTACTTTATTAATAAATGTCAACTTTATTCGAGTATTGTCAACGTCAACTATATTTAACCAAAAATTAACGTAAATTTAAAAAAACAAACATTACATAAATATTCATCAAAAGTACTATTACATTTTGACTCCATTGATAAAGTGCTTAACCGAAACTCAATTTCCGTGCAACTTCTTCATCGGTGCTTTCATTTCTACGTCTCCGACTTCTTCCCGTGGCGGATCCGATGCAAGCGTTCCAGTTCTCGATATTTCTCTGGTACAAAGTTTCGAGATGACTGACACTTTCGTGTCTATAAGTCCGCCAAGCGTTCCAGTGGTGGCATGGCAACATCATCTTGCGGCCCTCTTGAATGCAACCGCATCCAATGATTGTGGTAGTTTACAATCCACATAACACCAAAGGGTTTTTGACCTGGAACCAAAGCCCTAAGTGGTAAAATTGTCTCACAACTACCACCCCAAATTTTCTCACCATTGTCGCGACGGAAATGACCGATAACACATATAGTCCCGTTGAAGGTGGTTGCAAACACAAGTAAGTGGTCGGAACACATCCAATGCTCCGTACCGCATGGGATCTCAAGATAGAACTCGGCACGCCTCAATGTAATCTCAAAGCCTGTCAAACCAGTCCTAGAGGATGAATGAGTACCGAACAGGTTCTTATAGACGTCGTCGCTTCTAATCTCTCGGGCACACCACATCCTCATCTGAAGGTAGTCGCCCTCTTGCCCCCGTTGGGCATGTGATATAACCCGGTAACCACAGTGACCATCGTCACCGACATCTAACCAACCATCAAACTGGCCCCAAAGCACTTCCGGTACGCCGTATTGTTTAGCCCAAGTTGAGAAAAGGCCGATGGTGTAGTTTCTTTCTAACGGAGCGTTTGGTGGTCCTGGAGGAAAGTCCCCAAATAAGTGAGTACGAGCAGTAGATCCATCGGTGCTAGGTGTCCCATATTTCCTTTGACTATGCTCGAAATACGACTTGTTCCTAGTCGTGGATTTTTTTGGACGGCCTTTCGGGTTCTCATTAATAGGAGGTGGCAAAACGTCCTCGTCCTCCGGATGTAGGGCGTCACGCATCTTCTCGGCTACCAACCTACGACGAACCGGGTCACTGTTTCTAGCTTCCACTACTAACCCATCAAACTCATCATCATCGGTTCTCGGCATTTGATCAACACTATCAAATACCAAGGTCTTCCAAAAAACATGAACATCATCAACATGGACCCTCCTATCTCTCCTACTCAAATAAACCAATTTGCATGCACAAGGTAGGCCATGAGTTGTCTCAAGCACATGTCCACATCCCTCCTCTAACCCACCACCAAGACCAAGCCCTCTCTGAAGCTCCTCCTCCATTATTCCTATTGCCTTCGTCGACACGACCCCTAGCAACAATGAGAACAAACGACTAGTTATACGAGGCCGACTCCTTGAATCCTCAAGTGACTTTCTAATCTCCGAGTGTTGACTATCAAGCATGTCATTCATCTTCGAACACATACTATCAAGTGTCAAATTTGCACTTTTCAACCATGACTTAAGTAGAGAATGAGCCGACTCGACACGGGAAGTAGACGTGTTACCGAAATGTAGTACATCGTTTGTATAACATCGCACAAACTTCTCCTTGTGCATCGCCCAAGTGCTCAAAACATATCTCCCTAAGGGACCCCACTTTACACAAAAAGACTTCAATGCTTTTTCATACTCTTCCACGGTTAATGCATCAATAACCCGTACCCAACCCGCTTCTGGATTATAGTAGACAAGATCTCTATACCACTCGGTCTTGTAGATGTTCAAGGTTTTGGCATTGATGGCGCGGTTCACGTGCCACCGACACAATAAATGACTAGAACCGGGAAACACCTCCCTAAGAGCGGCGATCAAACCCAACTCCCGGTCGGTGACGAAGACGGTAGGGGAAACAAAGACAGGTGCAAGAATGTCCGACAACCGCCTCAAAATCCACGTGTATGAATCCTCGGACTCCGTACAAACAAGTGCACAACCAATTAGGAACGAATTCCCGGTCGGGGTAACACCAACAATCTCAACCAGTGGATTCTTATAGGTGTTTGTCTTGTAAGTAGAATCAATGAGCACAACATAATGATAGGCTCGGAAACGCTGCACGGCTACGGGATGTGCCATGAATATATGAGAGATCTGTCGTGTCTCCGGATCACTCAAATGCCACATCAAATAATGTGCTTCTACCGCAAGAGCAAACATTTGTTGAGCCGTGTTCCTTCCACCCCTAAATTCCCGCCTCAGTTTCTTCGTCTCGTTATATCTTTGATTATTTGACGGTTGAGGTTTAGCCGGCGTTCTTTGGTGAAGAGCGTTCTTGATGTCTTTTGGAAGCACACCGGCCTTAACCTGTTGTCTCACATACGCTTTCTCCTCGTCATCCAAAGCCGCAAAATGACGATCACCATCCTTGTAAACCACTTCATCGTGATTGTGAAACCCTTTACCCTCGGCGGTGATTATGTTCCAAACTGCACCGCTATCGTCACCTTGCCGAGGGTAGTTCTGCACGGCTCGGATACGGAAAGTGCATCCACACTTATTCGACCCACGACGCTTCTCAGGATTATCAATTGCAGGAGGTCTACCATACCTTGAACATCGAAAGTAAGATGCCAACAACCCGTCTTTTCTTCTGTTTTTTGCCCCATTATTTGCTTTAACCAAAGCAAAACCATGAGCCATTGCAATCCTACTCGCCCAATTAAAGGCATCATCGCGGGTAACAAAACCTAACGTCGTTTCAAAAAACGGATTGTAATCGGTGTTATTATTCCCAAATTCCTCAAACGAGTCCTGTTCAATGCAAATACGTCGCTAATTAGGCATTAAATAATTAATATATATTAGTAAAACATGATCTACATACGTAAAATGTTATTAATCATGACTATAAAAAAACGATATCATCTCACCATGGTTAGATGAAGAACTGGATGTCATAAACCATGGTCAACCCTCCATTTCACAAGTCTGACCATGGTGGGACTTGTGAACTGGAGGTCTGACCATGGTCAGACATCCATTTCACACGTCCCACCATGGTCAGACGTGTGAAATGGAGGTCTGACCATGGCCAGACATCCATTTCACACGTCTGACCATGGTGGGACGTGTGAAATGGATGTCTGGCCATGGTCCATGACATCCAGTTCTTCATCTAACCATGATATTTTTTCCTAATTATTTTTTAAAAACCGCAATTGAATTTTAACTAACTAAGACGTTACGTAAATCAATTAAGTTAGATAAGTATAAACAAACAATTACCGGATTCCGGGAAAAAAAAAATTAACAAACGTAAAATTTGATTAATATGTGAACATACCGAAGAGTGTTCGTCCCCCATGATAAGCGATTTAAGAAAATTGTTGTTGTTGGATTTAGTCAAATTGTTGTTCTTGTACGATTTTAATTGTTTTAGTTGAATTTAGTTGTTTTGATTTTTAGAGAATTAGAGAAGAGAGAGATAAGAGAGATAGAGAGTATAATTCATTAAGGGCATTATCGTCTTTTTTATGAAAAACGTCGTCGATGTTTCCTAAAACGTCGTCGATGTTTACCAGGCGCCAAAAAAAATCATCGAAAACGGACACCCGAGCGTAAAGTTATGGCCATTTGAAGTTTTCAATTTTTAATCGGCATTTTTTTTGTAAAAATTTAAATGATTGCTAATTGTTGAAATTAATTATCGTTAAATAATATTCCCTCATATTCTATATATTATTCCCTTTTCATTTAAGTTCTAGAGTTAAGGAAATGAATTTGACCATACAAAACACTATACCCCACATGCAATTAAATATGGACCACACAAGGCACACAACCCCACCTCCAAAAATAAAAATAGAGAAGAAAACATGAATGGACCAAATATGAAATAGGGAAGAATAGATGGTATAGGAGGGAGTATATAAAAGCTAACGTTAAAACGATAATATTGTTCGTTAAAACGTTAATGTTATTTGTCATTCCAATTGTTTGAAATTGGTGTCGTTTACAATTGTACGAATTAAAATAAATCGTAAAATAGATCACCGTCACTCAATTTCGATTTACCGATAAAAAAGTAAATTTAGAAAGACGACATAGAGAGAAGGGCAAACTTGGAAAAAGAAATGAATTTTAGGGGCGACATGAGTAAAAAAGAGGCGGTCTTTAGCAATTTTGCCTCATCCCATTTATGTCAAACTAAATTCGTTACGGTTGAGAATTAACTTTACGGCAAATAGACTACATAGTTACTCAAATTCTCGTTTGAGATGGAATAGCAGACGACTCATATGTGACATATGAGCCGTTTATAGGCTTCAGGCGTAATTGTTTCTCTGAAATGAGACCTGCTGAATGATGAATGATGATCCAATGAATATACAAATTTGGCAAATAAGTCAGAATCAGGACTCACGAGTAGTAATTTACCAATTAAAAAACACAAAATAAAGTGAAATCTCATACACAAACACTGCAAATCAAACCAAAAAATAAAAACTATAGGGAATTTGACAAAATAATTATTAGTATTTAGTTAATAATAGAAAAGTTAAGTTAGATTTGAAGGAGCATTATTGAAGGCATCACACCTACGCCTAATCTCACCCTGTTTACCAAGCTTAACACCAACAAGTGTTAACTTTTGCATAGCCTTGGCAAAGTCGGAGAAAAACACCTTCTGATCCTTGGCATATAGCTCCACAAAGGGTCTTGTTCGGGTATCGGCGTAAAGCAATCGATCCGACTTGAGGATTCCGAGTCCCTTTGGAAGGTTTTTGAAGTAGACATTGTCGAACTTATTTGGCGTCATAATGTCATTAACTACGGACAGAGTCGGGTTTCGTTTGTAGTTGGAGCAGGCGTGTGCGAGCCCCTTTGCAAATCGGGGGTTATAAGTGGGATCAACGCGGCGGCCGTGGGTGGCGTTGATCCCTGATACGAACTCCTTGCAATGGGAGAAGCCGATGGTGTGCGCCCCACTGAGGGCGACCATCTCTCGGGTTGTGAACCCGAGAGGGGAGAAAGTGGAGAGGATCTGAGTGAGGGACATGTCGGGTTTGGGAAGGCGGGAGTGGGTGAGGTTGGGGTTGGAGATGAGGCCGTCTTTGCGGCCGAGGAGGACGGGGAAGAAGGGTCCGCCGACGAAGGAGAGGAGGTTGCGTGTAGCGACAACGAGAATGTCTGAGCAGGAGACAATGCCGGGGCAGTGGAGTTCGAGAGTGGCTTTGGCACGGACGACGACATCGAAACCGTCTCCAGGGAGGGAGAGGTTGATATCAGCGTCACGCTCGGCGGGGTGGAAGGGAGTGGAGGTGATGAGAGTGGAGGCATCGCAGCCAGTAACGAGACAGTCATGAAAAAGGAGACGGAGGGCTGCGGCTGCAGTGGTTGGATGTTGGATTTGTTTGTCAGTGGTAGTTTGTTCCATAATGTCGTAGAAATGTGGACATGATTTGGAGTAGTAGTTGGGGGAGAGATGGGAGTGGCAGATAGGGAGGTTGATGATGAATAGGATGGTCAAGAACAAGATGGGAGTGGCTGAGGATGACATTGTTTGTTGTGGAGATCTGGACACTCGAGACTGTGAGACTGAGTGTGAGATGAATTGAAGGATTTAGGGGGAGATTTATTGCTCTTTATTTAGATTAGATTTCTTGTCTTTTTATTTCCATTAAAGCATCCATTAGTTGCTACTAGCATACATGGGGAAAAGGGCGGGTCAGCCCGGCCCGACCCGGCCATCTGGCTATTATGACCCGGCCCGGCCCGGCCCGTTGCCAGACCCGTTCCAGCCCGCCCCTCCCCCCTGGCCGGGCCCGGGTCCATGATTATTAGCCCGGCCCGCTCCCCAGCCCGCTCCCCAGCCCGCCCTCCTGGCTACAAAAGAACTTGACGATTATTTAACGCATGGGGTTGATACTAATGATACGGATTTCAACATCCTTCTTTGGTGGAAAGCCCGTTCCATCCAATTCCCCTTACTATCAAAAATAGCTAGAGATGTGCTTGTTGTTCCCGCTTCTACGGTTGCGTCGGAAATCGCTTTTAGTGCAGGTGGAAGAGTTCTAGATGATAAAAGATCTCGTTTGGCTCCCCCAACCGTAAAGATGTGTGTGTGCAAAAGAGATTGGGATCTAGCCAAGATAAGACGTCAAGGGGCAAAGGAGTTCGACCCATTAGAAGCCGACGAGATAGTGGCTACCGATGCATCATCCGGGAACTAAAGATACACCTCCAATCCATAAAAAGGTAAGTCGGGTAAGTAAAGAATTACGTCGGCTTTGATTCTTTCGAGATACGTAGGCACCTTAATAATTATAATTTTTTTACTTAATATCAAATTAAATTAATTTGGTATTATTTGAAAGAGTTATATTCATTTTGATCAAGCCCTTTTTAAAAAAAAAATTAAAAACCCATTATGTCTTTTATATTTTGTCTCTTACATTGTGTTCTTTATAGTATGTATTTTATAGTTTGTCTCTCCACGTCATGTAATATTTCAATTCGTAGTCATTTAATATGTACGTCGTTTCTATTATGAAGGAAATGAGGAATGTATGCCATTTTAATTATGTAAGATTGTAAGTTACTAATTATTTAATTATCGTATTATGTAAGTCATGAGTATGTAAGGCGATTCTATTATGGAGGAATGTAAACCATTTTAATTATGTAAGCTACCAATTATCGTATTATTTTTTTTTCTTTTCTCCACATTTAAGTTCAAAAAAAAAAAAAAAATCGAACTACTCTACTGGCCCGGCCCGGCCCGGCCCTGAATAAACCCGCCCACCCCAACCCCACGGGCCAGGCCCGGGTCAACACTCAAAGAGCCCGGCCCGGCCCGGCTCAGCCAGCCCTCCCCAACGGGCCTGGCCCGGGTCAGACCAGGTGAACCCGGCCCGCCACCGGGTCAGCCCGGCCCGGCCCGAACCCGGCCCGGTACCATGACTAGTACACACCTTAAATTTGTCAATCTGCCACCTTGGATGTTAGATGTGCCAAAACTTAAATCACGGTACAAACTTATTTACTTTATTTCAATGGATGATGATTATAGCGCGTCCCCCACCACCACCACCATTCGGTGCTACCGACTCTCAACATTACCATAACTAAAGAAAATTAATAGTTTAGTTTTTACTTTTGCGCCAAACTAACTAGATATAATATAATCTATAATACTATACACAAAAACAATTTATTTAATATTAACCTAATTCACACTAAATAATCTTTATCATTAATTACGTTTCTTCATTTACAAGTCAACAAAAAAGGAAAATACAGTATGAACCCACGAGTAACACACTAAAATTAATTATGGCATTTCGATATGTAGTAAAGAGTTCTCTTAATTTAATCTTCCATACTTGTGAACTATTATACCCCTAGGAAGTAGGAACCACTCACTGTGCTTGTTAAATACTCCCTCCATTTAACTCCACACTACACTTATCTTTTTTCACGTTTGCCAACGCGCGTTTTGTATCGTAAATATAGTTCGCTACGTATTTGCAAAAATTATACAAGTTAGATATTTTTAATATACTCTTAAAGGAATCAAACAAGATCCACATGAATATATTTTCTCTTATGCATTAGCCGGAAATTGAAAGATTCTTCCGACTTGTGAATAGTGTCAAAAATAGAAACCTACCATGTGGAGTTGAATGGAGGTAGTAGATGCTTGATCTAGACGTCAACAAGTGATACTTAAATTGTGCTTCATCGTGGGTATTATAGTGTTTTATGGCTTAGAGTAGAGCCCTAACAATCTCAGATTAGCACATAAATTAGGAGTACTGTTTTAGACTTTTAGATAAGTGCAAGCATTAGACAATCTATACTAACTTTTATCAAAGGTATTTAAGATAGAAATTGCTTAAATATCTCGGCAACAAAATTAGGCAGGCAGATAGTAATTATTGGAATAAGTTAATGGAATACAAAGTGCTACATACCAACCAAGTCGTACCACCAAAACACATGTTCAACCATGGACATAAATAGGATTATACCTCCAGCTATGCAATTGCATTATACAACCAACCTAAATCTAACTGAGTGGTATAGTCTATGAACTAACCAAGGGCTATGCCTATAAAAATTTCAATTCACTAATAATAAAAGAATATTCTTAACTAGAAGGCATTGTACAACGTGCAAAAATAACAGCTGACACAAAAATAAAGGCTTCCGACTTGGGAGATGTTTAGTTCGGAAAATTTCCTTAACCTTTAGTACGGCTCTCAAACCAAATAACCCCTAAACTAATTTTCGAGATAAGGAAGCCGAAGATTGAATCTGAATATCTTTGGTGTATATATTTGTTAATGCGAAGAGCAAAAGCACGAATACAACTTGAGCACTCATTATACCAAAATGGCTTATGCTGTTCCCTATCTCCATCCAACTTCCTGTATTTCGTACCTGACATGATTTATAAATGTTTCATGAGCAGTAAAAAATAATCTCGAGACAAATTGGGTATTATAATTTGGACGAAAGAGGTATTCAGTTATACAAATACTCTTCCCCACATAGTCGTGACTCGAGTCTTGCCCAACATAAAATATAGAAAAAAAAATGGAACCAAGGGAATGATATACTACATCTCCAATCCATTTTGATCTACGCAAACCTTTATTTATTGCAAAATATGAGTAAAGGGAATGTACAAGGACTAATTTACTAAATGAACCAAAGTACCAAGCAGGATTTGGTATTGTTTAGATCTCATATTCTCATCCATTCCCCCACCCCTCCACTTTTTAGATCCAAGCACACCTTTTATTAAATGTTTAGATACAAGCAAAACCGGAATGATAGGGAATCACTTTAACGTCTACAAGTAACCAAACAAACAATGTCGATATTTGTAATGCTGCATTGATTAATCAAGGTAGTATACCAATGAACTCTAACCACACTGTCCGTGACATATACAATTTGACCAAAAGGTACAATGAAAGGAGAAGAGATTTATAGTGAGCATACCAGGAAGAAAAAATGGATAGTCATTACGTCGGAAAAGAGCACCACAAGAAAATACAATCCCAAGCGTGGAACCCGAATAAGTTTGGTTATAGTACTGAAGACGCAACTGCACATTAAAACAAATAAGATAAATACACATTACAGGTAGAAGGGTTATCGATAAGAGATATGGTTGTACAGTATAGTACTCTTTGTGTGTAAACTGATTTCAGCTTCAAAAAGATATCTGATCTTTGTTAATGTTCAATTGTTTTTTTGTCCTTAATTTTTTTATAAATTTCTAATGTTCAAGTTCCCAAATTACCCATTTTTAAATAGGGTTTTGTTTTTTTATATTCGGCATTGTTTAGTGTGTGCCATTAAATTATTGTTATTTGGTAATTCATCACAAAATCTGTGTTTATTTGAATAATTGTTGTTTGCGCGCGCTTATTGTTTTGTTATACCAAATTTTTTGTCTTTTATACTCTATTGAAGAACTTACAAAGATAAAGTTGTTTATCCTAAAGGGAAAAAATCCTATAACTACAAAGCCAACCTTAGGATTTACCATGGTGGGAGACTTTGGCTTGGAGTCTTGGACTAATAAATCAGAAAAGACATTACATTATATCTGGGAGGTGGTGTTCTTTTGAAAATAGGGGAACCAGAAATTTGCTACTTTAATCTACTTCATAATTGTAAGAGTGTAAGACATATTATGTTTGTTTGCTGGAAGGACGAAGATAATTGATGAGGACATAGAGGCGTTAATGAAAGAGGGCAAAACTTGTTGCCTGCACTTGTGACAGCGACAAGCCGACAAGAAGTGCAAGTTCAAAGTTCATGGTAGGAAGTTGAAGCTTGAGAACACTTTCCAAGTGAGAAGCTTAAGGTTAGAACACACATGTGGTTGGACCGATTTCAAGTCATAGGTAAGATCACATCTGAGTACTTAGCTTAGAAGTACTTAGAAGATCTCAGGTTAGAACCCTTCCTAGAACTTGACAAATTTAAAATTGAACCCCCTTTAAAGCTCGACATTTTCATTAAGAGAGTTCATAAGGATATCGAAGTGGCAGTAAATAAAATATGACAAGGCTTATTATGCAAAGCAAAGAGCAATGAAAATGATTTATGGGTCTGATGAGGAGAAGTATAAGAGGGTTTGAGATTATGCTGATACACTTGGTTCGGTTGAAACCCCTCCACCCAGTTTCCACAGGATGTATGTGTGTTTAAACGCATGCAAACGAGGTTTTGTAAATGGTTGTAGACCAATCTTAGGTCTTGATGGGTGTCACCTATAGGGTGCATATACGAAGCAGTTGTTGGCAAAGATTGGAACTTTAACATCTACCCTGTAGCACGTGCAGTGGTTGAGATTAAGAACAAGGAAACTTGGACTAGGTTCTTAAAGCTTTTACTTAATGATTTGAGTGATGTTGCTTCTGAAGAGACTTACATTAAGTTAAGAATGATATAGCTTTTATTTCTGAAAGATAAAAGGTTAGTCACGCCCAATTTTATGTAGAATTAAGATATTATACTGCCAATTGTGATAGCTTTTATTTCTGAATGAGTGGTTAATTTCATCTTATGATAGGGAATTCTGGAGGCATTTAACAAGACTACCCATTTGGTTTTGTGCTTGACTACCTGTCATCACTACCTCCAGAATGGAAGTAAAATATTACAACGCTTATGATAAGGTTTTGTGCTAGACATGGTCAACAAGTCTTACAGTGGAGAGGATTATAAACAATGGTAGCATACACTGAGGATGCGTTTACAGTGAGTATGGAGGCGACGAAATGATGTCCAACAACGCTCTTGATTATTTAGCTGCCACACCAAGTATTGGTCAAGGTATGCGTTTAGTTGTGAAACAAGGTCAGCCATCCTTCTGAATAATTGTTGTGGGCGTGATAGGTTGAAATGGTGGAATCTAACAGGTATAGCAAGCGCCCATGCATTTGGTTGCACCATGAAGCAAAGACTTCACCCTGAGTCATTTTTGCATGAGGCTTATACTAAGGAATTGTACATCAAGACTTATTCTCATGTGATACACCCATTGCGTCGTCCCAAACAGTGAGAGAAAACCATTCATCCCCAAACTACCCCCATCTTCTAGAAAGATGCCATGAAGGCCACAATTAATGTAAAGGAAAAAAGACGCAAGTGAAGATGCAAGCAAGAAGGCAGTGAGCAGAAAGAGGAAGGGCAATAACTGTAGCAACTGTGGTATACTAGGACACTACTCAAAAGCGAGGAGAAATACGAGCTCCAACCCAAATTTACTGTCCCCAATTCCCCATACGACTATAGAGGTAATACAATATCAACTTTAACCATAAATTTCACCAAATATATGCGGAGATATGATCTAAATGTGTCATGTTTATCAAACAACTAGTTTCATATAATAAAGAAACTTTCATTAGTGTACATCGTGAGAGGTTATGATTTCATCATCATTAGCACTTGACAGTATTGGGCCCAAAAATAAACAAATAAATGGGATGGAGGATTGGAGGGGGTAAGATAGTTCAAATAAACGCATTTGTTATACTAAAAGGGTAGAAAATAAATTAAAACATCGGGAGTCATTACTAATAAATGTAGGAAATTGAGCAGGAGAACACAAAAGAAGAAGCCAATGGTGGCACTTACATCACAAGCATGAAGGGAATGAATAACTTGAAAATTAGAAGGGCTGCCATCAGAAACGGCTGTAAAGTGAAATACATAACATCAGTATTAGCCATAAAATAAAAATTGGTGAGCAACTCTAGGGATATTTAAGGGTCACTTACACTGAAGATTGTGATGAAACGATAGACAGACGATATCTCAAAACTCGCAATACTTGCAAAGTTTCCAGTGCCAAAGAAGGCAACATTAAACAAAACCATCTGCAGAACAATAAAGTGTCAATGTCTGAGGTACAAATAGCGAGAACGCAGTTACGACTATATCAACAAACATGGCTGACAATAGAAGATAGATCATAGCGCCTCCTATCTTAGTCATTGTACTTAGAGAGCTCAACTACATCATGATAAGTGACTACCACCGGCCCTCTCTCGAGATGTGAACTCAGAACTCAGCCAAGAGTAGACCTGGCAAATGGGTCAAACGGATCGGGTTTGGGTCGGGTCAGTTTGGTTCGGGTCATCTCGGGTTTGCTCAATCTTTCGGGTCGGTCGGGTCGGTCGGGTCGGTCGGGTCGCTTTTGGGTTTGGGTCAGTTTTGGGTTTGAGTCATTTCGGGTTTGGGCCATTTCGGGTATGAGTCATTTTGGGTCGGGACATTTTAGATTCATATCTGATTTATTTAGGCCATTTTCCGGTCAAAATGATCAAGTTAGTTTTCGAGTCAAGCCCGAGTCGCGCCAAACTCGCACGAGTCGACTTGGACCAAGCCGAGCTTGAGTTGCACGTGGGCAGTCTCGTCTCATTATCACCCCTAATCACAATAAATTGGGTCATTTAGGATCATTTCAAATTGGGTCGTCTGTAGGTCGGTGGTTTCGGGTCGGATTATTTTGGGTCGGGTCTCTTTCGGGTCAGTCAAGGTTCGGGTCGGGTCGGGTCAATTCTGGTTTCGGGTCATCCTCGGGTCATGTAATTCCGGGTCGCTTTCGAGTCTTGGGTCAGCCTTATCGGGTCGGGTTGTTCGGGTCGGGTCTAGCCAAGAGTCATTACATTTGTCTCACGTAGACATCAATTATTACAGGGCCATATCTTCATTATAGGTAATTTACTCACAAACCTGTACCGCCGTTCTCAAGCCACGGAAGATTCACTTCACACCCTTTAACCAAAGGAGATTAAGCATAGAAAGTAAAAATGAATGAATAACGAGAGAGAAAAACAAGGTAGCCCTTCTTATAGCATTGGTTCAGAAAAAGGGGGGGTTTATTCTGGAACCAAGACGCCGAAACAAACTACCATATTAGGTCAAGTTTTCAGGTAGTAGAGCATACAGACTAGTGCGGCCTGCTTTTAATTGCTTGCTAAAAAATGGAAACTTAGTGCTGCTAAAAGGTATGCCATCTATGTGTTTCGAATCTTTGAACCATAGAGTATATTCAAGAAGCAACACATTATCCCAGCCTCAAAGTTTCCTGGCGACGGCAATGTAAGGGTATTTGTAGGTTAACCATGATAAATAAGAAATAAAAATAAAAACTTGTGTCGCAAACTCGCAATTTGCTTCAACAAACTGCTGCATCACAGATTCACAGCTAATGAAGTTCATAGTTGGATGGTTCCTGGTTTCATAGGCCGATCCTCAAAACAAAAATAAACCGAGTAAAGCATAGTTCAATCGCAGACTGAGTTGCCAAAGTTATTTTTATTTGACCCCAATAGTGATCCTCAAACCAGTTTCCCGAATTAAATTGAAAATCTAACCATGCAACAGTAGTAAGCGATTTTTGTTCGTCTTATTATATCCTAAAATCAATGAATAGTAAGTCTTTGGCTCCATTGCGATGAAAACTACATGATTATGTAAAATAAGATATCAAATTTACATTGTGCGAAGAAAAAAATGTGACTTACAAAGACCAGGGGAATTCTGACATCAGACAACTGCAAAGGCCTATCCGCATGTTCTGCAGAGATCTCTTCCGCTATACTATCTTGCGAAGATGTTGATCGTTTTGCTCTACTCAGAGTGAGAATTGAGTTTTCAAACAATATCCATGCCATTAGTACGAGGCTGAATGCAGCATAGAACAATGCTTCATATCTACATAAAGATCAGAACTAAAATTACCAGTTATATCCCTTCAAACACGACGAATCACATGAAAACATGACAAAAACACTGGAATTGACTCTAATTATGTTTTAGAATTGAATGTACCCAATCGATAAAAGCAAAAATGCTGGAGCAAATCCGAGAAATATGGAAGTTAATCTAGACAAAAGGCTTGGTGCTGAAAACAGCGGAAGAACCAATGAAACACCTATATGAAAACACATTAAACATGTCAGTACAATGAAATGACACTAGCAAATGTCAAAGCAATAGATTTTCACAAGTCACAACAACAACAATAACTGATGGAAATTGATACAGAAGCATGTTTAACGCATTCGCTTGGTACATTGCGAATCGCGAATTCTATCAAGTTGCTTACTAAAAATACATATAACACACATTATATAAGAGCGAATCGAATCGCTAAGGCCGTATTCATAGCGGATCTGGTAACCAAACAAAAGCAATAGCTATTCAAAATCATAGCTATTCAACCCATAAAATACTAAGTAAAAGAAAATTGTTCGATCATGATCATTACAAGCCACAACATGAATAAATTAAGATATAAAATACCATCTTACTGACGCCCTCACAAATGTATATACATGTGATGTGTATGATAAAGTTATTAACGTGTCCATGGTGGCTAACTAGATTGCCTTCCCTTTACTATGAATTAGTGAATTTATTTCCAATTTCTTTTAATAGTAATATACACGAAGCCTAAAAGATCTAATGCCGAATTCTGTTCTTGTGCTAAACAATAGAGTTACGGATAAGAGACAGGTGGAATGTCTTTTTGATTAGGAGATGGACAAAATAATATGAGAAGACGATTAAGATATACCTGCAACAAACCAATTTATTAACTGGTGCAAAACAAGCAATTCTTGATTTTGGGTTCTGTGAGATGTTGATAGGGGCACCATGATAGATGATACGCCCACCAGAAAAGCCTATGTCATGTGGAATATAACAAGCATCAAGGTAATGACCAAAAAGAAGATAAAGAAGAAGAGAGAGAGCATAGTGGCAAGCTTAATCTGGAGAAATCGTTGAAATTAACTAATTATAGCAATCATTTAAACACCTGCAAATGAAACAGCATTGGAAGCTTCGGCTTGGTCAGTTCATGATTCAGAATATGTAGGCAATATTTATTATCTTCACTGTGCAGTTCCAGCCACCTTGCAGCCCCTCCAACGATAACTATCAGACCACCACTGGCAACTCTGCATACAAATAAAGCACATGCAGAACATTACCTCACGTTTGATACTTTGATACATGGTTTTAAATATCGGCTGCAACACTAACATGTGTTCATCGCCAAGGTTTTGACTTTTGATGAGTACTGCAGCCGCATTTGAGATGCTATCGACCGCATTTATAGCAGGACGACCTAAATAGGTCGTGACAACCGATTATGCTACTCCTTACCATCTTTGACTGGGGCGACCCTCCAAGGCTCATACTTTTCGGCCTTATTGTGGTAGCGCCAATGCACTAGCCAGCCAGTGTTGTGGCGAACACACTGTGCTTTAAGCTAAGCTGAGATCAAGTCTCAAACCAAGATTTTAACCATGGTCCTTGGTTTGATTGTTATGTTTATTTGCAGATTACTATTCAAAAACCATAAACGCCAAGACCCATTTTTGCACATAGAACGAGAGATGTATTGCAATAACATGGTCCCGAATCCCTCCATGGCTAAATACGGGAAACAGACGTGTACAGCCTTACATATGTCTATAAAAGCATGGAGATGTAACTTCCAGTTGACGAATAATGAAATTGCGTCTAAAATTGCATCGACCGACTGCTACTTCATAGCATAAAAAACGTAATGCAACTTTAGTGAGCCATTTTGCTTTATTCCACTACATTCCCAAGTAAACAGATATTGAGTCTTTGGTTACACTAGAGATGGAAGTAAAAAGAGAGATATACATATGACTAAATAAAAGACTGCTTGTAGAGTGATGAGGGAAACTTACACGAGCAAAGTATTATCAGGAATTTCTGCAGGCATCAATGTGAAAACTGAAAGACACCAACATGATACACATATAAATGCCGGTATCCAACATCTCCTTGGAATTGCACGATAGAGATAAAAGGGAGCTACAACCCCAGTGACCAGGAAGCAAGCGCTGTAGAGTTTTCTTTCTGTGAAGCTATGTACCTGTGCAAGTGGAAACCAACTTAAAGTGAAGGATAGGTATGAGAAATTAGCTTTCTATAAAAAAAAAAGAAGAAAAAAATTAGTTATTTCTAATAGTACCAGAAATTCAAGGAGAAGAACTGAAACAACACAATAAGCGACAAGTTTTATGAAATAACCAAGCTTCTCCTCGTGTACCCTTCTTCGTAAAGCATTCAAAAACTGATATTCACTTAGAATTTTTGTCCAAAGGAAAACTGTCATGGCAGTGTAAGCATGGTACAGAGGCGGAGAACGCTCAATAAGCAGTATTACAGAAAAGGCCCCCATGAGCAACCCTCCAAGAATATAGACCTGCAGCCAAAGAGGATAAACCAAAAGGAGATGCATAAAGCAGCAATGAGGAAACTCTTGTTTAGCTGATGGCAAATGCAACCTTAAAAACTCTTACTAGACGATTAATAACAAGAAATGGGGAGCGAGAATTTTCTAATGTCGAAAAGAAACTAGGTTGATCACATAAAATATGAAAATAAAAAATAATAGGAAAATTCACGTGGTACCCCTTGGTTTACCACTTTGCCCATGGTACATTTCAGCAAAAAAAACCCTTTTATCTAAACATAATTCGTGATCACGGGATTAAAAGTGGGTTTTTTTTTTGTTCCAAACTGAAAATTTTGTAAAACAGTCAGTTTGAAAGAAAATAAAACAACACCGTTTGGAACTCATGGCCTCGATCTGTCGAAGTTTATTCGATCAAATAACATTGATAGATAAAACTCTAGCCATGAGTTCAGAATGCGTCAGTTATTTTTTTTCTAATCATAGTTCACGTAAGCACGATGGATTTGGAAAAAAATCATCATTTTCTGAACCTCTAAACCATGGGCAACAGAGAAAATGAACATGCAGCAGACATATGTTTAGAGTGCATGATACTTTGATGAAAATCCAGGTACCAATAACTTTAGGTCTAGGAGAATGGAGATGAGGTACCACCATTGACTCCTCAACAACCTGATGATTAGATTACTCGAAAATTAAATTAAAATGAGTAGTGCATTTATCCCCTTCAAAACCCATCTCGAATTCCAGAGCTAATGTACTCCTCTGCTTTAGCTATTAGCTGTCATAGTTTCATTTTTTACACATTCTTTTAAATATATCATGGTTAAAATATCCTAAGATAAGACGGGATACAAAGGAAATTAACCATCCCCTGAAAAGAAATCATTACACAAGAGGATGTTCACATATGCAGCGAAAAGGACTGGATTCTAAAACAAGCAACTGTTCATAGCCTCATACCTTCCTTGGTTTTTTTTCCTGGTGATCAGCTTCTTCTTTTTTCATCATTTTACCAGGCCAACTAGTATAGGATTGCAGAACATGAACAATCAGGTAGATAATCCAACCAATGTATCCAAGAGTTATCACTGTCATGAGCATCATCCAGTCATATGTCTGGAAATAATGAAGTCCTTCAAGTGCCAATTTTCTGAGATTTTCAGATAATTTCATCGCATTTGGGTACTCTCTGCTGGAGACATGCTCTTCAATTTTATCCAACATTGACAAATAGTTGGTTAATGGCTTGAAAGGCTTGAAAAACAAGGAATGTGATTGCTTTATATCTAATCTCTTGTTAAGATATAACGAAAATTTCCTAGTCAAAGATAATATCAAATGGCAAACCTAAATGGAATGTGAACTCATAATACGCAGTTGCTGCTGAAAGAGGAAATATTACCACAAAGATATAGAATAACAACTTCCTGTTAATTTAAGTCCTGAAAGACCCGGAAAGTTTATTCCTTATTTTCTTATACGACCAATCCCCTGTCAATTTAGAAGGAATATTCTCTTGCAAGGATAATAATGTAGCAACTTCGAAAACACAATCACGTGCCAAGTTTTGTTAAGCCTACTCTTCATATTGCCTACCTTGTCCATACTCGACATTCGGGAAAGAGGAAACTAAGACAGTTCGTTTAACCCAAAAACATGAAGGCTTACAAAAACAAGCTGAATTTGACACTTTAACATGAACTCGATTCAGATACTTCAACACGATTCCGAGTAGCATAGGTTTAAGTGAAATCTTGACAACATGGCCATTAAAATTCAGAATATACAACAAGAAGGATACATGATTTGCGGAGGAATTGGTTCAAGATTTGTTTAGTATTAGCCAGCACAGCTTCAACTTCATCTCCCTGGAAACTTTCAATTAGAGAATTGGGTTACAGAAAATGACAAAGATACAACATACTTTCACATTACAATTGGACACAATAATCTAATAACATACCTCAGAAAAGTCTATGTAATCAAGAGGCAAGCTTCCAACTGAGTTTACAGGGCACGGCATACCAAGAAGAGTTGACTGTAAAAGGGCCAAATGACAGAATGAGAACAGTAGGTCCCAGATAAGGAAAAAAAGACGTCAAGCAGATGATCAAGGAAGGTAAATAACCATCAATGGAGAAATATCAGCCTGATTGACATCCACCCTTTCAATTCCACCAAGACCCCATTCGTTAGGTGTTGGTGTGTCATGTGAATGTTCATCAACAAAACGGAAGCCACAGTCGGAATGGTTACCAGAGATGGGCTGGGGAGCCTTTACTCCGGCTCCCCAAGCAACAAGAGGCGTATCGGTGTTTGTTGGATGCCCATCCCCATGACTACCTGCACATCAAGTTTCATATGTTACCGTCATCACCAAAAAGTATGAGCGCCAGTGAGTTAGATAGTAATATGGCCCACATAAAAATCCACGGACTCTACAAATAAATGCGTAGTACGTATTTACTTTCACAATCAATTGGATTTCCAAAAACAAATATTTTCATATTGTCATTTTCAAAAAGTTGTAGTTGTTATATATAGGGACAATATTTCAGTCAGAACTGATGTCGGTTGGCATCTGAGTTAAATGCGAACAATTATAAGGGATATGGATGAGTATAAAAATCACCTCTATCAATCATATGCATTTACGAATAACCACTACAGCTACGTTATCTTACAAGTTTCAATTATATTTTAGGTGATACAAGAAATAATATCATAACCCTATCTTCTGTTTCTATCTCATTAAACACTAACAAAAAATATTTGATAAGCATATATCTACAACTCATTGTTTGAATCTCGTTTCATTTGCAAAATCCAGTTAAAGACTCAAACAACAAGCCAACACGCTAACCCTCATTCATATAAGCAGAGCCGTCAGACGGTCAGAGACTGAAATGTTCAGGTGAGGCTCCAAAGTATAAGAAAACCAATTATCTACTAATAAAGTAGATATAAACTGATTCCAAACTGGCAAAAAATTATAATTCAATGATGCAGATACCTACAATCAATTTCAAAGAAGTAGTGGACAAATGTAAACCAACTATCAAAGACTACCTTTGTCACTCATTCCATGATCAGCTGTAAAAATGTACGCAGTCTGATTGTCCTTGAAATGATCTTCCACTATTTCATACACTCTCTCAGCGATCCGGTCTACAACTTTAACGTTATTGAGATAGATAGACGAGAACGGGCGATGAGCATGACCATTTGAATCGCAACCAAGTAGATGGAGAAAAATGACCACATTATCCTGCTCAAGTAATTGCTGTAGTTTCTTATCTTCCTTTGACTTGTTTAAAAGGCTATGAAATTGGTCAAAGGACCATTCATCCAAAAACGACGCATCTGCATAGATACTAACTATGGTAAAGCATTGCACAAAGTATGATGCCATAAAATAATAACAAAAGGTATAAGATTAAAAGCTGAAAGGGGTGTCAAATTATATTTACACTGACTTTATTCATGATGTTAAATCGGATATGTTAACTACACAAACAGTTTCTGCTATGCTGAACAATGTGTAACAAAAGAACCTTATTTAAACAAAGCATAGAATTCATATTCTAGCTTTGATCATTGACGGTTGACCAACTCGCAAATTTCTTCATCACAGATACAATCCAGCAAACAATTGTTTAGTCAATAATCAAATAAATCGAGAAGAACATAACAGCTTCCCAGTCAAATTTCACCATGACCTTGGTCCAATGAGGTCGAGCACGGGAGCAGAGCAGCAATATTTGCATCTTGGTCACCAACTAATCAGCTCTTAGATAGTTAGATTCTAAGTGAAAGGAGATGTCAATAAAATTTCTTGTGAAACTATGGATTGTAATAAGCCCAAGTACTTCTGCTGCCATCCAATAAAAATTCACATTTTAGGACTGATCGTAAACACTTACAGTGAGTGCAAACTAGTAGTTATAATAGAAACTTATACAGTAAATAACCTTACCCGAAGTTAAGCTAACTTGTACCAATTAATTCATGACAGCACATCTGTTGGCGTCCAAAAGGATCAAAACTACAGTGCATAGTGCCAACTTAGAGCGGCTACTGTTTTAACATCTAGAGAATCAAGGTAAAATCATGGCCTTTAAAATTATTCCTCGTCAGAGCGAACCACAAGAAACACATGGACACAACCAGAAGACTTCGTGTATTACGTACAAGAACAAGGTTGTGCCAACGAGGAGGAATTCAGAACTTTTACAGGCATACATGATTAGTGAGCGAACTTTTCCAGCCATACATGATTTTCTTCTCTTTCAACACCTAAAAATGTTCAAGCAAGGATCTTATCTTGCTTTAGAAAGAAAATGAGAGGGAAGAGATGTAAGTTGCGTTAGGGAAAGAAGAGAAATAAATCAATTTGGAGGTGTGGAAAGGGAGGAAAATCATAGCTAAAGGCTGCCTTAAACATATGAGTCTGATCAATATTGAAAATTTGACTAAATCTCACTGAACTCTAAGCAATAAAGCTATAAATTTTATTGGGCCATCATAAGTTTATTTCATAAAGCTCCATAGATTCAGTATAAGGAACTCATACTACAAGTTCAGCAACAGACTTAAAGATAAGCTTGACCCATTAGGAAATTTTATTGTCTTTGATAGGATTACCTGCAAGTCGGCATCAATCAAGGTGGAAGTCAATAGAGTATACATTGTCACCAATCAATCGGATAATCAAAACTAGCTCTACACAGTCACACACAATATGACACAAATCTAACTTTCTGGTCCAACAAGAAAATACAGATTCAGCGGCAGCCTCAATAATAAGCTAGACTTCATAGTATTAGCTCCATGTCAGCGTCAGTCATAGTCAAAAGTCAAAAGATAACCTATTTAAACCACCACTCTGAATCAAAATTAGCTCCCCACACATTACGACACAAATTTAACTCGTCCAACAAGAAAATCTAGAAGCTGAATTTGACTTATAAAATGCCATCAGGAAACCAAATCATTAGACTAGCAACTAGTTTTCATATTATCTGGCCAACTGTACATCAACTAACTTGCCGAAAAGATAAAGTAAGCATTCATGCAATACGAATTAATAAGCATCGCAAAAATCATTAACAATTGAAATGAACCTGTAGCAAAATCTTCGAACTCGTGAGGATATGTATTCCATGTGCTGTGTGGCAATGCACCACAAAATATAGGGACGATATCTGGGCTACCGTATGAAAATATGTGATGGCTTTGATTAAATACTGAATCAAATTCAACTGGATTAGCTTTCCACCCTGTTCATGTTCACAAAGAAGAATTAAAAAATATTTAAAACAAGGGGAATAAGATTTTCAGAAAGACATTACAAACAAAAGTCTAGTAAGAAAATGGTAAGAACAAAACAACTACCTTTGGTAACAGCACTAGGATCCTCGTAAAATCCGGCGATAATGGCAACATGCCCCGGTCTGGACTCAGTTGGA
The DNA here is from genome assembly GCA_022085475.1 of Heliosperma pusillum. Taxonomy (NCBI): domain Eukaryota; kingdom Viridiplantae; phylum Streptophyta; class Magnoliopsida; order Caryophyllales; family Caryophyllaceae; genus Heliosperma; species Heliosperma pusillum. The sequence continues at coordinate 21,574 of JAIUZE010009340.1, read as the reverse complement.
GGCCTAGCATGGGACACTCCCCATCGCCCCTTCTCTTTAATCACACTTCTCAAGAATGGAGCTCGGTAATTTCCTTTCTCATCAGGCTCATAGAATTTGTCAGCTCTCAAACCATCGGCTGCAAAGTACCATCGTAGCATGTTAAATAACAAAAAGTGATCATCAACTAGCTGTCAGTTTATACGGTAAAAAAAATGTCATATATTTGGTTTGATAAATAAACATAATAAAACTTTAAGACGGTAAGTCCACATTAAATTTGGAGAAACTAGTGCTCAAAGTTGGCATCGATTGATCACACAAAAGTTAAAGGTGGTAAGAAATAAGCTCTACTGTCAGAAGTTAGCTAAATATCCAAGAAACAGCTACAAAAGTGTGAATTTTTAGTAAGTTAATCATCCGTCTCAACCATTTGTTTGAATTTCATTAAAATAGCTGTGGGTGAAATAAAAAGGTAAGCAAATGATTGAGACGGAGGGAGTAACTGCTAAGCAGTGAGTCAGTGACATTACAAATCGAATCCGGCCCTAGAATTTGTGATCTATATTTAGTGAATCCTAGCAGCAGTATAATCAGCTAGCTACAAAAATCAGATCGCAGTTCCAAATGAATAATTGAATGAATGAATGTATGAATGAATGAAGTAGAAGGCAAAGAGTAGGAAATAGCGTACCAACAAGAAGAATAAGGCGTTTAGCAGGAGGAGAAAACCGAGGTTTGACGGGATCCATGCCATGAACAATGGGAGTTTTGAAGTAAATATCGAAAATGCTTAACATGTAAACACCATGAAGTATGACTCCTAAAACTACGAGCCATTTCTCTCTTTTCTTCACCCTTCTCTTCTCTTCTTCCCTCTTCATTTCTCAATTAAACTCCCTTCAAAAATTTTAAGCCTTTATTCTTAAATAGTTAAATCCCCTCGCTTCTTTCTTCAAATCTCCCAAACGAATGGAATATATATACTAAGCGTCTAAGCCTCCCCCGGACCCGAACCCGAGCAAATCCAACCCAATAGACCGAAAAGGCTGGCCCGATATCCAAAATTTACCCGAACTAATACCCCCAATGTGACCCGAAACCCGAATCCACCCGATCCGCCTCGAACAGGACCCGAAGTGTGTTGACCCGAAACTGACCCGACGACCCGAGATGACCCGATCTGAAACCACTAACCCGAAATAACCCGAACTAATATAACTCTTATTGAAAAAAAAAAAAAAAAAAAAAGACGCGAAATGCCTAAAATTACTTTATTTTTATTAATCATTTCTACGAAATAACTCGACCCGTTGACCCGAAACTGACCCGATCAATTCACTCCAAAAACACCCGAAACCCGAAACAATCGGACCCAACTCGAATTAAATCGATAGTATGATAAACCCGAACTGCCCCGACCCGAATTGGCCCAACCAGAACTCGATCTGATTGACCCGGTTGTCAGGTCTATATAGAACCCAAGAAACTGGCCAGGCCCGATCAGATGGCGACGCTTAACTAGAGGTGGCAATTGGTTCAGCCGGATCGGGTCACATCGGGGTTTCGAGTAGTATCGGGTCAGTTTGTCCTTTCGGGTCGAGTCAGGTTCGGTTCGGGTCATTTCGGGTCAAATGATACATTGGGTCGAGTCGGGTTGGGTCGGGTTTGCGTTGGGTCAATCGGGTCCGGTTATTTTATTTCAATACTTCAATATCTTACCATTAAATCTAGTTTTAAATTATTATTTGGTTTAATTACTTCATTATTAAGTCAAAAATATCAATTTAAACAATAAGTCACTTTCGCTTTGATCATTATTATGCTTAATAATTGTCAGGTCATCAATTTAATCGGGTCAATATCGGGTCGGGTCAATGTCGGATCGGGTCTGGGTCGGGTTCGGGTCACTGATCTTCAGGCAGTTTCGGGTTACGGGTCGTCATCGGGTCGGATTGGGTCTCTTACGGGTTACAGTATTCTCGGGTCGGGTCTGGTCGATTTTGCTCGGGTTTTGGATCGGGTCACTCGGGTCGGGTCAGACTTGCTAGCTCTACCTGTAACCCGACGCGACCTGCTAATCAGTGACCTGAACCCGAGCAGCCCCGGCCCGATTTTGACCGACGTGATACTAGCCTCATTAAATTGATAACCTGACAATTATTAATTAGCTTAATGTTGATCAAAATAAAAGAAATTTAGTTTTTAGATTCGCTAAGTTTGACTTAATGATGAAGTAACTAAACCAAATAATGGTTAAACTTAATTTAATTGTCAAAAATTGAAGTAATACGATAAAGTAATCGGACCCGATAATGACCCGACCCAACCGGATACATCAGTTGACCCGAAATGACACGTGCCTATAACGACCTGAACCTAACCCAACTCGACCTAAAAGTGTAGGTGATGATTCATATTTATATACATGTTTTTGTCTCCCCTAAGTCACTTTAGTGACAATTTTTAGTGCCTAAATGAACGATTAAATGTCATATTTGTTAGAATGTCGATACTGTCGCCTTTTGGTGTTTTAATGCAGATTGGATGCATTTGCGGAACAATTAAATGATAATGAACACCGCGGAGTCGTTAGGCACGGAGATCGAGTAGAATGAAGAAGGAACGAAGCGAGAAGAGGAGCAACACAAAGCCACTCGATCATGGAACACAATAACGTTCAATCTAGACAATTAACCTAATAATCCCGGTGTAGAAGACACTTGCAATATGATTGACGTTGTTGATCCTCCTATTATTGACTGTCTTGCTAACTCTTTGGACATGACTGTTGGAGTAAGTGTCCTCCACAATAGTGCATTTATATAATAAATCTCATTTGGAATATACGTGGCAAGATTAGTATATTTTGATACTCCACGTCAGTTGATTAACTTAAATCGGTAACGCTTAGCTGACTAGAGTTTGACGTTATTGTCGTATGACGGCGGTGATCAACTGATCCCTTTAGGTCACACCTATAGGATGAGACCCAAACAGAAAACAGAAAACATATATATTTGATATATGTTTGGTTACGAGAGTTATTTATTGGGAATTGAGTTAGGACCTCGTTCCGTTTAAGTTTATTAGTCAATTATACGATAAATGACTGAATAAATTTTATGTCTTATTTTAATACGATTAAATAAGATTTAATTTAGTGATTAATCGTTAATTCATTAAATTAGTTGAGGTTATGCATATATTTTGAAGTAGAGGTAATTAGTTAATTATATTTACAAGGAGTTGTAAAATAAATTAACTGAACATTGTGGGACCCATTATAAATTGATATAATGGTAAAATATCATTTAAAAGTTAAGTGTATACTATTTATTAATTTGAGTCATATAATTGTTATATGATCAAATTAACACTTAATTATAATTAGATAATTAAGCATATGATTAATAAGTATTTGTGGGACAAATATCAAAAATCAAAATGGACCCATGTGGACATGTATGTACCGGTTTTTGGTAGTATACATGGGTGATGATTTTAGTGTTATTTTATGCTCACTTAATCTTTGTAATGTTGACATGTTATGATAGATTTTAATCATTACCACCAAGTCCACACTCCACTACCTTACACAATTTAGAAAAGAGCAAAAGTATCCCACATGGGGCTCATAGAATCCGGCCAAGATGGCCTTATAAGGACATGTGATGTTCTTATTTTTCTACTACTTCACTTTTGCTCATTTTCATTCATCCTTATCTTTGCATGTCTCTCTAAAAACTCTCCAAACTTAATATTATTCTTACTAAAGTAGTAGTAAATAATATTAAGCTCTTGTCACTTAAATAATCTAATCCATCATTTAAGTGATTATTTTTGGGTTTAATCTTGGGTGCAACTACAAGGAGACATTCTACTTCGGAGGTTGTTTTATAGAGGATCATCCACTAATTACATGCTCAAGAACAATAAGAAGGAGTTCTTATTGTGCCCTCACTTTGACCGAAAATTTCTCATTGTAAGGATATTTCTTCTTATCTTTATATGTATGCTTTTATATTTGCATGCATGATAACTAGATTCTAAATCATTAAGTTAATGTAATTTAATGAACTAATTAGAGGAGTCTAATTAGAGGTCTAGAACTTTCAAGGACTACTCTAGAGATTCCTACCTTGTCCAACACCATTGAAGCTACAATAAGCTCATGGAACGAGGAGGAGAGTAAGGAGGTATATGGAGTAATGACAACTCCTAGAAAGGTTGAGGTATTTTCTTATTTTTCCATTGAAACTGACTTGCGAAGTAATAAACCACTTTATTTGCCTTTTATACTAATTTTTTATACTCTAGCTTCTACTGGTTGGGATATTTATTTGATGAAGTCCAATAAGAATGATAAGTTGCATCGGGCCCTCGATATATTTTTGTATGATCATATTATTTCTTGGTGCTACTTATGTTTTTGTCTAGCACATGCGCAGATTTTCGATCGACTTTTGAAGGCACTAAGTTGTTTTGATTATGCCAGTGTGGGTAATTGATCTTTAAAGTTCGGATGATCATGCGGGAGTTTCAAATGGTACCATATTTCCTTGTATTTTCTTTTAGGGTTATTTAATAAGAATATTCCAAACTATGGGGTGTCTTCTTAAAATACTCTAAACTTTATTTTATTTTAGAATAAAACCAACTATTAACCCAACTTCTCCAAATAGAATTGGATGACCTACTACCTATCAATTAGGTCACTTTTAAAAAAAAAATTAAAAACTCCTTTAGTTTATACCTTTTCACCATTAACAACCCCTCACCATTTTTCTCAACTTATTCACCATTATTTTAAAACCATTGACCACCGCATATTATAAACCTAACGACCACCGTCATTACCACCAACGCCATTACCATTGGCCTCTACCACGACATCACCATAGTCACCGTCATTACCACCAACGCCTACCGATCTACCTACCATCTTTATCTTGAACCGCTTTTTGTTGTGGTGAAGTGGTGAGATCTAGAACTTGATGAGTTCTACCTACGGGTTTAGTTGATGAGTTCAGCTAGAGTTGACGGAAGGCGGTGCAGTTTGATTGTGCGGGCGACATGGTGAAGATGACAATACATTAATCCCTTTTTATCTTACTTTCTATACTAATAAGTAATAATATGCCAGAAATCGGGTATTATTGATCTATGTTCATTCACTTTAGTTGGAATTTCATCAGAATGTTGAAGATTTGAAAACTTTTTACCTTATAGATCAATGTACGTGGCATTTTATCATTCAAGGAGATAAATAATGTGATGATTTATGTCTGTGTTTGTGAAAAAGCTTCATTACTGGGTATTGGGTTTGGCGATGGAAAAATGAGGGTTACTCATTTACTTGTATGAGATTTGTGAGGTTTAAAGCCTAGATTTCATTATTGTTTAGCTAAAGGGTTGAATTAATTAATAAAGATGAAATAGAAAAAAAATAGAAAGAGGAGAGAGAGGAAGCTGCTGGTTTGAATGAGGAAGACGAATAAGAAACTAGAAAGGAGCAAAGGTCAACGTCTTAACCTGCTATTTCAGGTTTTAAAAAAAAATGCAATTTTAATAAAAGATAATAGGTACAACAATTCATTGTAATGTGAGTTAATTTGTAGTTTGGAGTAATTTGATAAGCCCATCAATAGTGTGGAGTATTCTTATTAAATAACCCTTTATTTTATTGTATTATCTTTTAACATTGTTTCCCCTTTTCCTTTGTTAGATGTGTCCTATAGGCTGTTGTTGAATATGTTTTGTGATTTATGAGCTGTAGCATCACATTGAGGACACTGTGACATTTAGGTTTGGGGGAGGAGTCTTTATTTAAGTCGTGTGTTTATTTATGCAATATGTTTGAAAAATAAAAAATCCAAAAAAATTGAAAAATCATAAAATCCAAAAACATGTTTTAATTTTATTAGGTCGAGTCTTGGTGAAATTGAATTTCAATGATGATAATTTGCATTGTTTTTGCATTTGAATCTCATCTTAGTCATCCATGTACATTGTTTTGACTTGATAGACTGAAAAAAAACGCTTAATGATCTAGTCTTGACCATATTTGACATACATTTTGCTAATTAGATTTGACAAATTATGTGGGTAAACCACTTAAATTTTTGAGGTCTTTAGAGCATCCTAGGTCTAGAACATCAATAAACTGGTCTCATTGTCATAAGGTCTTTGAGTGTGATACTCCTTGTGGAATATGTAACATCAAATTGCATAAATGTGACATTAGTTTCTTGATGCTTATACGCGTTTATTTGATAAAGTACATGAGGAAAGGCAATTCTTTTGTTCAAATGAGCCTCACATAGCCAAAAAGACTTGATTTAAACCTTTATTATTGAGTTCTTTGTGTTTAAACCCGTTTGAACCTTTGTAGCCTATTTTACATCCCATTCATTAGCTACATTCCTAGGATTTGCTTAAATCATGTAGAATTTTGTAGAATTGGTTTAGTAAGTGTCGCCGCGACTACCGGTCTTAGCCCCACATTCCCATTCATTAGCTACATTTCTAGGATTTGCTTAAATCTTGTAGAATTTTGTAGAATTGGTTTAGTAAGTGTCGCTGCGACTACCGGTCTTAGCCCCACATTCCCATATGGCCTTGACACAATCCACTTTCATACCTTCACCCATTACCCCCCTTGTCGTCCTTGATACATGTACTTTGTTGAGAATGCGTATTAGTTGGGGAAATTATTATCACATTAGATTACAGGCATGTTTCATAAGTTGAGTGAGTGTTTCTATTTATTTATATCTTTACAAAACTCACCTTTCAAACACATTTGAGTGTGTGAGTGAATCCGCGAGAATCCGACTAATCTGTCTTGCAAGATCGAAAGGAAACTGGTTTTGTCGAATACGGTATCATGTAACATCTCGTGATTTAAGCTGCGTTTCTATTTCTTGTGCCTCTGAATTTGTTTTATTGGCATATTTGGTCATTACTTTGTTATAGACATGGATGACTCGGGATATGTATGTGCATAAACATTAGCTCTGAGAATATTTATTTCACCATTTGTATGTTATCTTTGTATTGTGTCTAGTACTTTGCTTGAGGTCAAGCAAATGGATGGTTTGGGGGAGTTTGATGATTCATATTAATATACATGTTTTTGTCTCCCCTAAGTCACTTTAGTGACGGTTTTTAGTGCCTAAATGAACGATTAAATGTCATATTTGTTATAATGTCGATACTGCCGCCTTTTGGTGTTTTAATGCAGATTGAATGCATTTGCGGAACAATTAGATGATAATGAACATCGCGGAGTCGATAGACACGGAGATCGAGTAGAATGAAGAAGGAACGAAGCGAGAAGAGGAGCAACACAAAGCCACTCGATCGAGTATGTATAAACTCGATCGAGTCGTGCTAAGAAGAAACAAAGGAGAATCAAGAACGCTCGATCAAGTTTTCCTGTACTCGATCGAGTCGCAGCAGGAATACTCGATCGAGTGTCCCATACTCGATCGAATATTTAGCAGAAATCCGTGTTTTTCTAAACTTGTTTCAGGTCGGTTTATTTTGTATTATAAATAGAAAGCTCGTCTTTCAATACTTTCTTACGCTTTTAATTACTCAGAAACTCCTAGAAAACCCTAGTATTATTGTTAGTTATCAGATTGCTCCACGTTTTGGAAGATCTTCCAAGCTTTCAATCTTGTAATCAGTAATTATTCTACATTGTTATTCAAGTTAATCTTTAGTTATTTTCAATTACTTTGTTATTATTCCTTCTTATGCTTTTAATTATGTGTCACATGAATTTAATTGTTGTTAGTATTATTCGTATGAGTAGCTAAATTCTCATCTATGGTTGAAGGGGATCTATGATTGTTAGAAGGGGTAGATTAATTGATTGAATTGCTATAACATGTTTATCGTTTTAAATCTAGTTGTTTAATTACTGGCCAGGATTAACTAACTAGTCTCGCGAATTAGTATTAACACCGACCAGGTTAAGACTAAGATATGCCATGATAATTGAATAGAACTCGTATAATGATAGCGGTCGCATGTTAAATTGTAGATCTAAAGAGCATAATTGAATCAACCGATCTTGTGACCTTATATAACTTTATTGCATGATTAATTGATTATTCCCCTATCCCTGAATAATAATCCTAGTGAACCTGAGACTCTAAACTTTTAATCTCGTTGAATTCAACCTTTTTTATTTTTGTTATTGCTATTAGTTTAAAAATCAAAACCAAACCTTCAAGAATTTGTTACCTTAAGACGAACTTAGTTATAGCAATTAGATTATTAGCGCCTCCATGTGGATTCGATACCTTGCTTATCACTGACTATTAGTTAGTATAGAGTTAGGATTTATTTTGATTTAGGTAACACGACTTTACCCTTATCAATAGGCTAACCCGAACTGACCTGACTCGACTTGACCTGACCTGACCGACCTGATTGCCACCTCTAATCAATCTTGGCTAGGGGTGCTTAAAAAGTGGTATGGACCGACCTGATCCGGTCCGGTTCAGAGCGAATACATACAGATCCGATCTTGGGGTCCAAAAAAATATGGCGACTGGTCTTCTGTCTTGTAGACACTTAATAATAATTTCAATTTTTCTTTAAAGTAAAATCAGTCCGGTCCAACTCTAGAACAAAAGCAGACCTAAATAGCTCTGGTCCAGTCCCGTCCTGGTCCTCTCTTAACCGGTCCGGACTTGGGATAAGTTGTTATCCGGTCAAAATGCGGGTTTGTCCGGTTCGATCCTGTCCAATTTTGGATCGGTGAACACCTATAATCCTAGGCATGACAAAACTAACTTGACATGATTCATCTGACCCGAGATCTAAAAGTTGACTCAAAATAATAAACCCCGGATGTTACCCAAAATCCGTATTGATCCGACCTATCTCGAACATGACCCGAGCTTTGTTGACCCAAAACTGACCTCGCCCAAAATGACATGACCTGAAACAACCACCCCGAAAATGACCCACCAAAACTGATATTTCCCAAATTTGTGTCAATTATCCCCATTCCCTTCATCCATTTTGAGTATACATTTTGCATTTCAACTCTATTCGTGCATGTTATTTCTTCATATATCGCTTTTATCTAGTTTAACCCCGAGTCACGGGTAACTTTGACGATTAAAGAGAATTGCACAAAGAACACTTGGGCATGATAGGTGTAATACATGTGGTATTACTCGGTCGAGTAAGATGCGTACCAGACCGAGTGGAGGCGTTGCTCGGTCGAGGTGAGTGTGTACTCGACCGAGTGGGCGTGCTACTTGGTCGAATTGGTTTCAACTCGGTCGTGTGAGTTGTTGCTCGGTCGAGCTGAGTAGTCACTAGGTCGAGTGTACTGGTACTCGATCGAGTAAGACTTTTGTTGACTTTATTACCTTTATGCTATGATAAACTTAGTTTAAGAGTCAATTTGGTTTATCCTACCCTTGGAAAACCAAGGTGTGACACCTCCGCATACTTTGAAGGTAACCTTATTTTTAAAGGGTGCATGAAATATAGTTGTTTAGTTAAATTTTTCTTAAGTTTTGATTATGTTCAATCTTTTGCTGTTTTAATGTTATTATTTTACGTTTTGGTTTGTCGTTGTGTTGGGATTCGTTGGCAAGTGTGTGGTCGTTTTTAGGTTGGAAGGATGGATGCGGTGATGTTTTGTAGCGGTGCTGGTTGATTCATTATTGTGTGAACTTCGGGGGGAAGATTTTAATACATGTGGTTTTACTCGATCCAGTAAGGTGCGTACTCGACCGAGTGGAGGCGTTGCTCGGTCAAGTTGAGTGTATAGTCGACCGAGTAGGGGTGATACTTGGTCGAGTTGGTTTCAACTCGGTCGAGTGAGTTGGTGCTTAGTCGAGCTAAGTAGTCACTCGGTCGAGTGTGCTGGTACTCGATCGGGTAAGTTGGTTACTCGGTTGAGTGGCTCTATTTGGTATTTTGGTTGAAGTTGGAAAAGTTCGTGTATGTGTTTACTCGTTCGAGTACTTTGAGTACTCCGTCGAGCGGTGGGTACTCGGTCGAGTGTGATGTTACTCGACCGAGTAATTGTCGAAAATGCTGAATCGCTTTTATTATTTCCGCGTTGGACCTAGTTGATTTAAAAGGCTTTTCTTTCTCTTTTTCCTCATAACTCTTCATTATTAACATAAACTCTCATAAAAACTCTATTATCTCTCTAATTAATCCCTAATTGCTATCTAATTAGTCCTTAATCTTCTCTTGGATATGTGGTAAAATTCAATCTTCTTGATCCTTCTCTTATCTTTTCCAATCTTTGTAAGTTATCTTAATCCTTAATCTTGTAATTTAATCTAATCATCTTTTAAGTAAGGTTTAGAGTAATTAGTATGTACGTGATTAGTGATTAGATTGATGATTAAGCTGAGTTTAATGTTGTTAGATTGTTATATTTTGTTTAGAATAAATTATAATGATTATCTTGAGTTAGATTATTGTTGATAGAGTAAAATTTGAGGAAAATGGTTATAATTGATAGAATTGTTGTTGAATAACCTAAAAATTGGGTAAAAGTGTTGTAGATTATAGTTTATTATTTATTAGTATGAGATTTGAGATAATGTGGCCTAGATTATGATTATTTACATTGTTAGTGTTGAATTGGGGGAAATTTTTATAGTTAGTGGTAATTAGTCATATGATTGGTTATGTACATGTAAACTGACTATTGTTGTGGTTTTATCTACCGTGACCCATACGATAGTTCTGACGTATGGCGAGTAGATGTTGAGCAGATATGATGATGATGATGATATTCTATGATGATGTGGTTGGGGCTTGCACATAAATTCATCGTCCCCCCATTCTTAGGTTGATGTGATTGCTGCTTGTCTGGATGCTTAGGATATAGAGACTCATGGCGAGACAAATAATATGTCTAGGAGTTTCAATTTCATTGAGAATATTAATAATGTAGTAGTTTAGATTTGGATTTGAGTATCGATCCAGATTGGTTAGGTGTGTCCGCCACCTTGACCCTTGTTTCATCGTTATACTTTGATGAATCACCTACTAATTAAATTATTAACAAATCTCCAAATTTTCACATTTAGTTTTCCCGCCTAAGTGACATTCTACTATAAAATATTTGCCTTCTAATTAATTGATTTCACTATTTATATTTAGTCTTATACAATATTTAACTCCTAATTAATTATATACCGTAAAAAACTTATGGTAATTATGGTCACCATTTTTTCATACACTATTGTTTAGCTCTTAAATGAACAAAACAATTTCTCTAACAGTTTAAAAATGAAATAAATCATTATTATCAAATTCTTTAATATTTTATCTAAAAAAATGCACTATCGCACGGGATCGATACTAGTGATTTATTATTATTGTCAAATTCTTTAATAGTTTTCCTGCCTGTCACGCTTGTGAATCCTACGGAGGCCCATTGCTTTCTAAAGCTCGTTTCTCCTCTTTTGTAAACCTATATATACCCCCCTCTTATGTAATTAGAGGGCACGAAACCCTAGAGCTAGAACTCTCTTGATATTTGTGTTAATCTTTCCTTAATTTTGTTGGTTTAACTTTAATCTTTAGCTAATTAGTCCTTCAATTCAAGTTAGTTTTAGTTATTGAACATGGGTTGTCATTCAAGATTGGTGACTCAATCTTCATTATTCAATTAAAGTTCTCATCTTTATGCATCCTTTCACTTAAGTTGGTATATTTCTTCCCTTCTTCTTGTTTTCCATTAAGTTTTCATTTCAATACTTGTTCATGGTTGGATAATTATTAGAAAATGGTTGTTATTGTTAGTTTCTTGATGAAATTCCTTATTGTTGTTGTAACCCATTAATTGCCTTGTTTTCAACTTTTGCTTATAACATGTTTAATGAAATGCTTGTGTGAAACATGTATGAATCTATCTCTTGTTTGCGAATACCCATAAAATCGAGAGATTTGGATATTCCTAGAACCGCTTAAGTTGGCACATTGTACCTAGTGTACGCGATAGCTAGCTAGAGATGGTGTAAGGAGAAATTGTAAGATCGAAAGCCTCAATTCATTATTCTTAGACTAGGTGACCCTTCACTACTAGACTTTCTTATATAACCCATGCTACCCATATGAACTTACTCACCCTAGTCTTTCCCTTTATTGATAAATATTCGATTCTCTTATCTTAAGTTTTGTCTTGCTTGTTGTTTTTAATCATCTTTACTTATTGCTTCTTTGTTTAGTCAAAAATCTAAACCCAAACACTAACGACTTGCAATAACCTTGGTAGACTTCTTTAGATCGAGTTGAACACTTTCCGTCCCTGAGATCAACACTCTTACTTACATACATACGCATCTATACTTACATCAAAACGGCGCCGTTTCCGGGGACGTTGTTGTATGTTTACTTTGATTGTTATTTAGTCTACTTTTGTATTTGGCGTTTGTCTTGAGGAACCTAGTTCCTTAAGGCAATTCATACTGTTTACTTATAGTTTCTTGTGTGCCCACGCGAGCTCCTCCCAAAGATCAACCTCCAATCGATCCCGAGATCGAAATGACCTTTAGGAGGCTTCGCAAAAATCTTCAAGACCGTGGATTGAAGCTCTACATCGAATCCGGTTACTACAATGGAGGAGTCTATATCTTTGGGTGAAGAATGGGAACTAGAGATCCAAGTAACTAACGAAGCGGAAATTGAGCATCCTAGGGTGGATAGATTGGAGGGTATTGCCCCGATTGTGGAGTTTGTGAACCCACTTGGAGAGCAAAAAACCAAACCAATTCCCAACCAACCTTCTACTCAACCAAGAATGCCTAAATTATCTTCTCATTCCGTTCCTACGGAAGATACTCTCCTAAATATTACACCGGTACCTCAAAACTTAACCGGCAACTTCATTGCCAAGACCACATTTATCAAAGTGGTTGAGCGAAACCAATTTGGAGCTATGCCGAGTGAAGATACTCACCTTCACATGGAGACATTTTGTGACTATTGCGTGCCATATCCCAAACGGGGGTAACTCAAGACCAAATCCAATGGGTTCTATTTCCTTTCTCTCTTATTGGAGTGGCAAAACAATGGTTGAAAAGTCTCAACAAGGTTTCTCTAGGATTGATTCATGGAAAGAGTTGGCTCTAGTATTCTACTAAAAGTTCTATCCACCAGAGAAAACCAACATGTTAAGAGTTCAAATTACTAGCTCCAAGCAACGTGATGAAGAAACTCTCTATGTGGCATGAGAATGATTCAAGGAGATAATAAGATCATGCCCTCATCATGGGTTAAGTGAATAGTTCTTGGTGCAATAATTTTGGAATGGGTTATATGAAGATGCTAGGGGGATTTTGAACATGGGTTATAATCGGAGTAAAGAGTCTATTGATCCCAAATACTCAAAAAGGGGGGGGGGGGGGGTTGAATTGAGTAAAAAAAAAAGAATGACAACTTTTTCGACTGTCCATATAAGCGTGTAGTAGTAATATGTGGTTTGAATTTATTGATTAAATTCAACCCAACTAATCACTTGTAACATGTATGGAAATAACAAAATACGTAAGAAGCACGAGACACAAGGATTTTTGAAGTGGTTCAGTTTCACACGTTGAAACATACGTCCACTATTTCTCGATTAATAATTTTAGTACATACTTCGGATTACAAAACTATCAACCTTACTCGTACAACTAACTATAGTTGTAACTCAAGGTTTGAGTATCGTTAAATACTCGACTCTTACGTTAATAAGAAAGTTTTTTTGTTTGTTCTTGATGTTCACACAATTGTATGTATAAGAAACAAATTTAGCACTATTATCCAATAACGTTTTCTCAAAGTAAAGTGCAAGAGTAGGTGCGGCTTTTCGAAAATAAAGATTTTGGAAAATAAAGATTTGAAATATTTATCACAATGCAAAATATAAAATCTAGTATGAAAAGCTTAGTTTTAAATTCATGGGAGGCATTGGTATTTATAGTAGAGAGGCAAACTAGGTTTTTATTAGAAACCCTAGCTCTAGCCGTGGCCTCCCTTGAGCAGCAAGAAAGATATTAGGTTAATTTCAAAACCCTAATAACCTATGTGTCTCCCTTGTGAAACAAGAAAGATATTTAGGTTTACAACTTACTTAAACCCTAATTGAACTTATAGGTTATTAACAAGTGGCGCGACTCATAAGCCTTAACCACGTGAAACCTTAGTCCATTGTTGGGCTTTAGTAAATTAAATTAGGGTTTAGTCTTGAACATAAATGAAAACTATAGATAGCATGACAACTCATAAGTTGTTTTACTAATCAATAGAGAAATCAATAATAATATTCAAACTAAATAAATTTAAACCTTAATCTACTATAGATACTTTTCTTTAAAAAATTATTTAAAACTGAATTCAAAAACCGTTTTGAAAAGTTAAAACAGCCGCCCTATATTCGCAGCTCCAAAGTTATAGTAGAATCACCTATAATTGTGAGCTTGGTAAGTAAGGTTATAGTTAAAACAACTATAACTCTACTTCCCAACATTACTAAAGAGAAGTATCATTATTGTACGACGACCTATACTATCAAATCTTCATGGAGATCTTCAGTATGTTGATCATCACTTCATTTGATTCTTGAGCTCTTCATCTTGAGCTCCACAAGCTCCTTTAAGACTTCGTATTTGATCTTGAGCTTGATAATCACTAAAGTTATAGTAGAAACGCCTATAACTTTACTTCAGCAGTTCCAAAGTTATAGTATAGTGGCCTATAACTTTGCTTCACAAATCATCAAGGTTATAGCTAAACTAGCTATAATTTCAGGTACCAAACCATGTGTAATCTAACCAAGACTAAAAAAACGATTACAAGCACAAGCATATATTTTATACAAACATACTTGTCATTATCAAAATGTAATCATATAACTATATGGTTCAACAAATTCCCCCTTTCTGATGATGACAAGCCTCTAATGATTTGTGACTAAGGTAATTTCCCCCTCAACATAATACTATAAGTATCATAGTTGCGTAGAACGCAAGATCAAAACATCTAAAGCTAAAGTATAAGCACCTAAGGACCTTAAGAGACTAAAGGTCTTGACAAGGAGCAAACTTAGGCAATCAACTCAAATCAAGATCATTTCTTCCTCCTCTTGACATCATCGAAAAGACAAATGACTACAATAATATAAACCAAAGATATTAGTATAACCAAGTCAAAAGCATGCATGACACAATAAAATTAAGTTTCTAATAATAGAAACCATGACATCGTCTATGGAAACTACTAAGCAAAAATTAACAACATAATCAAGGCATAACCAAAGTAGGGAATATATGGCTTAATATGTTGGAAGATTATAGGCTAAGTAGTCATCAAGTTGATATGTGATTTTGAGTAGGCTAAGGGCATTCATAAGGTCTATCAGTCCACCATCCGCACTCAAGTCCTCATTCATAACCTAAATCCGGTCCAAATATTTCCGTTGAAATAGAAATTCGTTCACCAACACCTCCTTAACATGTTAATATAAGCCTCAGTGCATGTAGCTCACAACCTACAACTGAGGTTTGCTCCATCATGCGAGTATCAACACTTTTTTTTTCATCGTACCTTAGCATCAACACGGTGTATCTATCTAATCATCTCTGATTCAGAACCACCTGAAACACTCCAACCCGATGTAGTCGAGGTTCGACAACACTTGTCAAAGTATTCTTCTCCATAAAAATTGGATTCGGCCTACTAACCTTAAGACGCATAAGCTTAAATAACTTATCGCACATACGAGTTAGATACCGTATCTTTCAGCACTAACCACACCTTTGAGTATCTTCTCTTTCCCAAAACTGCTCTTAACTTTCTTTTTGAATCGCGGAACAGAAGACTGGCATGATGATTTCTTGACATATTTTTTTGTAAAACACGGTGAATAACGCAAGGATTGAGTTTGTTTGTGAAGGTGATTGGGTTTTAATTAGAATAGGAATGATGAAATAGGGATAATATTGTAAGTTTGGTAAGAGTGTGGGTAAATAAAAAGTTATGACATAATAATGTAATTAATTTACGAATAGCAATTAACACACTAATCAATCTCACAATATAGTACACATGTGACACCCTCAAATTTGCGGAAAGAAAAAAAAAAAATTTAAATAAATAAAAGATGAGAATACGTTTCTAATAGGTTCACTTTAGTGAAAATCGGTACATTTTAAAACCGGAACCTACTATTAAATATATTCATCATAAGAAGGTGTCTTAAATAAAAAGGTTCATAACAAAAAAAGGAAATAATATTATACATAAAAAGTATCTGAAACGGGAGACATGTTTCCCGTATAAATACGAAATAAAAGAGTGTATAATAATATACAATCCTAAAGAACCGAATATAGGTCCAAGGTAAATACTTCGCTCGCTAGCTCGTCAATGTACCCAAGTATGCATCACAAACCTGCCAACCGCATTAAATATAAACACGGAAGCCACAGTCAGTGGGGAGTAACTCCGAGTTCTCCCAGCCACGAAATGTCGAGTTTAATTAAACATGAATAACATAAAAGCAATGTATATGGAAAATACAAAACCTTAACAAATATGATATGCTTTTCATGTTATGAAACAATAACTAACATATAACCTAGCATATGAAAGCTATCATGTGAATCCGATAATAAACTATAACACGAGGTAGGGAAGCTGGTATGCTAGCTCAGAGGTTACCGTTAACATGGCCATGATACACTCAAACCCTAATCAACACGTAATCATGTGAATCAGTTAACAATCGGTAATCCAAACTCTATCAACCTTAGCCGGCTTGCATCTCACCTTCTAAGATTCATAGAATCATCAAACATGAAAGACCAATACTTCTAGAAACAGGCATAAGTTCTTAGTACGGCGATAGTCTACTTCTGTAACTCGAGGCTATACCACAAGGTAGGAAAACATCCTAGTCCTAGACTGATCAGACCTAGCGACAACAGCTATTCCATTCCCCGTCCCATGACATAACCGTCTATGAGAAACTCTACTAGGCGACCCCCTAAGAAGAGATGGCTAGTACTTAAGCTGGCTCACTTCCCAAAGTGGAAGCAATTAGGCAGCCATGCCCCCGGCTTGGTTATCAAAGGCCCAAGTCCGTGGACACAAAAGCTATTCAAGCTGTGAAACTCCATAGGGCTCGTTAAAGCTAGTAAGGCCTATCGATGTCATGGTCAAGCTACTCATTTAGAATTTTTAGAATGGTCAAAGAGCCATATAATCATTACTTTCAGGGTACTTAGTCAAAACGACATACATCATTTCAATTAAACGGTCACGGGAAAAACTCCTATCAGTGAATATTGACATAAAATCATATTCAAATATCATATCGCCTCATATCTACTAAGGCTCATTCATTCATTCATTAAATAAAACCTTACCTGAAGACAAATCCCCGACCCGAGTCCCGCGACGGGTCATCAGTCATAACGGGGCTGACTAGATCTTAGTTTGACCAAACCCGTTTGATCAAACCGGCTAGAAACAGAGTCTTTACCATATAGACTT
The DNA here is from genome assembly GCA_022085475.1 of Heliosperma pusillum. Taxonomy (NCBI): domain Eukaryota; kingdom Viridiplantae; phylum Streptophyta; class Magnoliopsida; order Caryophyllales; family Caryophyllaceae; genus Heliosperma; species Heliosperma pusillum. The sequence goes on along the minus strand of JAIUZE010009340.1, from coordinate 4,054 downwards.
GAACATAAAAATCATCATATTCCTTACATGTTATTTTATTAAAACTTCTAACATGTGAATTATTAAATCTTACTAAAACCCGCTTGACTTAAAGGATATTAAATTTAACTATAATCTCGTATTATAATTTCTAACATGTGAGAAAGAATAATTTTATGAAAAATCTTTTTAATTAAATATTTTACTTATTAACATTTCCCACTTGCTAAATATTACAAAACACGATAAAATGGCAATAACTCAAAAACCGTCATAAGACCAAGGGAGGGACCCACGGCCTGATTTGGGCCGAGACCAAACATGGGCCTGGACTGGGCCCACGGGCTGATTTGGGCTAATTTGGCTGTTTTGATGGACTTTACTAAAAACCGCTTCTTAATTTTTTTCGCATGCTTAACATATTTAAAACCCGTCAAAACAACAACATAACAATCAAGTATCGACACAACTCCCAAGGACCATACCCGGACCAAATCCAGACCGGGCTGGACCGGCCTGAACCGGTCTGACCAGACCTGAACTGGCCGGTTTGGGCTGGTTTCCAGCCACCCAATTCGGCCACCACCAAAACAACAACCCCAATTTATTTCAACATGATTTTTAATTAACAACATCCATTTTAACAACCATCCATACAAAAATCATGATTTTAAACAACTCATCCAAATATGTCAAGAACCAAAACATGTCATAAAAATTCGATACAACATACAAATAATTACTACTTATCATGTTATTACCAACAATCATAAATAACAATAATATGAACAAAATCAAAAGAAACAAAGGATATGTAACATTAAATCGTCGAGTAACTCGGAATCGTTACCTTAGCTAGCAAAACCAATTAGCACCAAAATAAGAAGTAAATAAAAATAAGAAACCCGTCTTCTAATCTTCTCCTAAAATATACGAGTCACCAAACTCGTCTTCAAAATCTTCCCCTATAAGAAATGACAAGAAAAACATTATGAGAATTAAAAACTTGATTTTCCATAATTAAAGTGTTGAAAACGATTTTGTCGGAATTGAAAATAAACCGTACTTGAAGATGGAGAGCGAAGAGGAGATTCTAGAAATATAAGTTAGGACGGATTTGAACAAGTAACGAATGTTTTGTGACGATTTTGCTCAAGAACGATGAAGAACGCTCAAGAACACCAAGAACGATTTTGATTTTATTAAAGAAAGTGTTAATTAGATCTTAATTTGATTTATTGTAAAATGAAAAGTTGTTAGTGAGTAAAGTGGAGAATGGGCCGTGTACATATAGAAGCAATAATGAGTCGGGTTTTGAAATTGTTGTTACGGAATTGACTCGGGTTTAATAATTATATTACGGTAATTAATTAGATATTAAGTTAATTAAATCAAATATCAAGATATTATGTTATTGTAATCAAAAGAAAGAAAATATCAAGGCCTAAGAGAGGAAGGAGAGCCGTGTGGAGTATGGTGATATCAGGTCTGTTTTTAAGCGATTTGCGTAATTTTCGTTGATGGATCGATAAAGTAACAAATATCTTAGATATTTGTATTAGTTTAATCGAAACAATTAAAAGATCTAATTGTGAGTGGAAAAAGGTGACATGGGCGTGTGACTCATGCCCAAGTCGAGTTTCGGGTTTGTTTCGGGATTTACGATGACTCGGGAATAGTTAAATGACGTTCGGGTTAAAACCGTAAAAGTTATTCTTTAATTCCAAATAAATTCAAAATAATTATATTAAATTTTCATAAATCCCAATAAATCTTAATAAAAATAAATTAAAAATATTATTTTTTTAAATAAAATTTCGGTCTTCAAAATTACAAGGCGAGTCGGAAAAAGTCAACGAAAGTCAAAGTTGACTTAAAACCGGGATTCTCATGGAATCTCCCAGAAATTCCAAATACGAACTCGGAATTTCAAAATTCAACTTGAAACAATAAATTCTATTTTAAAACTTAAGTTTGCTGAAACGTATCCGTAAGATATTTTACTAGAAAAATAGGGTACTTTTCGGGTTGTTACAGTCACCCCTCCTTTGAAAAAGTTTCGTCCTCGAAACTTAGAAGAAGGAAAGTAACATATATGTAGGTCTATTTCAAAACTGTTAAAAAATATTTTTGTAATAAAAATATAGGGTCTTATCAATGGGGCGGAAGGTTCTCGTCAGCTGTTAAGAACATCGACGTCCCAAGTCAAAGACTTTAAAAGATACTTTTTCGCATCAATAAATGAGAAAACTAATTATCGAACGTCTACAATAACAAGTCTCAACACTCCTTGACGGTAAAATAATTGAAATCATAAACATTTCCAAAAGCTTTTAGTTCAAAAATTTTATAGTAAAGGTAATAACTCTACTATCTATGCTTAAAATTTCTAACTAAAGCTTCTAATAATCTATCTATAAAAGATAATATTCGATAGAAGGAACGGAATATTCGAAAGAATAAATCGAATAGAAAGAAAGAAAGAAAGAAAGAAAGAAAGAGAGAAAGAAAGAAAGGAAGAAGGATGAACCCCAATACTATCTTCCCTCTATGAAAATTCAAATGTCGATTGTAACTCGACAATACTAACTGCAACAGAATCTAGTCCTCAAGAGAGTGCAATATATCCTCAACATTTTCAATCAACGGATTCCTACCAAAATATTTCATAAGCATGACACATCGAGTAGCAACTCCCAATTATTCAAATTTAATTAAACCTTCTAAGGTCCATCAAAACTCTTATTGGAAACCACCATCCAAATATTTATAATTAGGGAAACAAGACCGCTAACAACCACAAAGTAAAGGACTTACTATGAAATCCTTTAATCCAATTTATCCCTAAATTCATTATCCTAAATTATTAACAATGAACCTTCTCATCCTCCAAAAGTTGTATCACAAAACCTCAAAAGAGATTAGTCACACAATCTCCTTTCACTTAGCTTTTGCCAATCGTAGAGCAATGCGACCGTACATCAATTTATTTAGTTCCTTCAAACTCTCAATACATCGGTTTTCGCTTATAACAAAATTCCTCAAGTTTGGTCATCCAAATCCGAAAATTCCACAAGGAAATTATTTCCGTTAGGGTCCAACATTTAACGACCACAAATTCCCAAGTAACATTTAAAGAAATCACTCAACTTTCTAACCACAACTACAACCTATCATTATGATTATTTCGATCCTCAAAACGATATTGCAACATTAAGCTTTCATAGTCTAAAACCACTAGGAGAGTTTCATCCTAAGTTTATCCTCAAATCCTTATAATCATCTAAACATGAAACTAGCTTAATAGGATGGTTAGGTACCATATTCGAAACTTCTTCCTAAAGGTACCAACTCTCACCACCATAGGGTGAAATTAGATCTATACCATTTTCCTCAAATCCCAAGTTCCTTCTAACAAACACTAATATTCCACAAAATTCAAAGTTCTTTCTACTAAGTATAATATACCATAAACAAATGGGTACGACATCCATAAAAATGTTACAAAAGGGAGGTAAGGATACCAATGGTAAGATGGAGGAACTATCTAGAGTAATTTCCAAGAGGCAAATAGGTTGGAAGAGAAAGAAGCACCTAGATAGAAGGAAGAGAGCATAATACAATAAGGACGAGAGAATTCCTAGATGAAAAAAGAATTCACTTCAATTAGGCTTGTAAATCTTCAAATCTTCGGTAGAGGATACTTCTTCTAGGTAACCCATATTCCACCATAAGGCGAAATATTGCTCCTAGCAATTTTTGGCTAGCCACCCAAGCATAGCCTCCTTGGCAATTGTCTTCTCTATGAGGAGGGACCTGGTTGTCACCAACAACGATCTCTTCTACACACGGTCCAACCATCTTCATAAGAAACACAACAAATTAAGTTACTCCTAACAATTAGCATAAACAAATAGACTACAACATAAATCCTAATCTACCCATCCTACCATTCTATCTCACAAGTTTATTATTTTAGTAAGGTCAAGTTATTTATACAAGGGTACACAAACGTGCGTCGGGAGCAAAAATAGCTCTGATACCAACTGTGACACCCTCAAATTTGCGGAAAGAA
>JAIUZE010009339.1:0-22246 GCA_022085475.1 Heliosperma pusillum | reverse complement strand
ATTTACGATGACTCAGGAATAGTTAAATGATGCTCGGGTTTAAACCGTAAAACCTTATTATAAATTCCGAATAAATTCAAAATAATTATATTAAATTATGATAAATCTAAATAAATCTTAATAAAAATAAATTAAAAATATTGATTTTTTAAATAAAATTTCGGTCTTCAAAATTACAAGGCGAGTCGGAAAAAGTCAACGAAAGTCAAAGTTGACTTAAAAACGGGATTCCCTTGGAATCTCGCAGAAATTCCAAATACGAACTCGGAATTTCAAAATTCAACTGGAAACAATTAAAACTTAAATTCGCTGAAAAGTATTCGTAAAATATTTTCACTAGAAAAATAGGGTACTTTTCGGGTTGTTACATCAGGAGTACCCGAGTCATCTACCTAGCGGGGGAGGATTCTGGGAATGCATGGTTGCGGTCACATGCTGCCATGCGCAACGTTGCGGTCACATGCTGCCATGAGCAATGAGGACGTTGCGTTCTTAAAGTGCTAGTGTGTAATTGTAACACCCTGATTATCCGGCCAAGATAATTGAAGGTGTTACCATCTAGGTTTCCCGAGGCAGTGATCTGAATTACAATTTAGCAACATCTTTTATAAATAAATAACGTTTAATGAATTACAAAACAACTATTAAATAATATGAGTGATGACCACTACAATCTTTCTAATACAATCCACTACTACCGACTTAAAATGTCTAGACTCGACCTCTTGTCCATGCTCGGCCCAAATCCCGCTCGATTCCCCAATTGCAAACCTGTAACTGACTGCTCCCCATATGACCGAAAATATCATATGGATCAACGCGGGCCACCCCAAAATAGGTGACAAATTACAAGCCAACAAACGTCAGTCTCAATAATATAAAAGCATAAGACATTATACGAAAATGAAATATATGCATAATGACTATGACGTACAACAACCACATGATAAAATCCACACTCTAGTACCGGGACAAACCCAGACGTACTCGTCGCCCGTCATATCGGTGCCGGGACACAGCCAGACGCACCAAATCACATTAAGGTACTCGGTGTTGGAGTAAGTGTCTTCTACAATAGTGCATTCATATAATAAATCTCATTTGGAATATACGTGGCATGATTAGTATATTTTGATACTCCACGTCAGTTGATTAACGTAAATTGATAACGCTCAGCTGACTAGAGTTAGACGTTATTGTTGTATGACGGCGGTGATCAACTGATCCCTTTCGGTCACACCTATAAGATGAAACCCAAATAGTAGAAAACTAATTATTTGTATACAATACAATTTAATTAGTACTTTACGTATATATTTGATATATGTTTGGTTACTAATTCCACTTAAGTTTATTAGTCAATTATACGATAACTGACTAAATAAATTTTATATCTTATTTTAATACGATTAAATAAGATTTAATTTAGTGATTAATCGTTAATTCATTAAATTAGTTGAGGTTTTGCATATATTTTGAGGTAGAGGTAATTAGTTAATTATATTTACAAGCAGTTGTAAAATTAATTAACTAAGCATTGTGGGACCCATTATATATTGATATAATAGTAAAATATCACTTAAAAGTTAAGTACATATTATTTATTAATTTGTGTCATAATTGTTATATGATCAAATTAACACTTAATTATATAAGATAATTAAACATATGATTATAAGTATTTGTGGGACAAATGTCAAAAATCAAAATGGATTACATTTCACCATGTGGACCGAAATTGTAGTGGAAAACACAATGATGATTGTTCTTTTCATAAATTACACTACAACATATTGATAATGACATATCTTACATGCCATCATCATACTCATGCATTCCTATACTCTACCACTTTGCATGGAATAAAAAAAGAGAAAAATATGAGCCACAAGGGCATGCACCATCCGGCCAAAATGGCCTACATAAGAGAACAAGAGTTGTTCTCATTTGTACAACGTCATTCATGCTTATTCATATTTCTCTCTAAAAACTTCTTCTCTCTACAACTCTCAAAAACACTAATATTATCTAAGTATTACTAGAGTAGTAATACACTAATATTAGTAGTATTATGTCTTTACTTATTGTCTAGTTAATAATAAGTTTAGATCATTTTGGGTACCATCTTGGGTGCAACAAGAATGATGCCTTCTACTTTGGAGGTTGGTTTATGGAGGATTATCCACTAATTTCATGCTCAAGAACAATAAGAATGAGTTCTTATTGTGCTCTTATTTAACCGAAAATTTCTCATTGTAAGGAAATTTCATCTTATCTTTATGTTTATGCTTTTATATTTGCAATTTGCATGCATGATAACTAGATCCTAAGTCATTAAGTTAATGTAATTTAATGAACTAATTAGAGGATTCTAATTAGAGGTCTAGGACTTTCATGTGATATCAGAGCTCAATTGTTACATGCATATTGATTTTAAGCAATAAAATCGAGTTATACGATAACTTGAGTAAAATCGAATTTTTGTGTTAAAAAATGGTTTGCATGAAATTTTTTATTTTCATGCATACCAACTGAGCTAAAAATAGTTGTGGTCAAATTTGGTAATTTTAGGGATTGATTTGCTATTTATTTTGATTTATGGCCTTTAAATCAAGTTAATATGCATTTTTTATGTTAAAAGTTAACTAAAACTAGTTGCATGTTGATTCTGGTCATGAAATTTTAATATGATCTCACATACATGTCTTACATACTTTATATTAACTCTCGTGATTTTTAATTAAGTTTTGCATGATTATTGATTTTTATGAGATAAAAGTAGATAAAGTGAGATTATAATGTTCATAAAATTGAAACGTCCTTTTCTGGTCTTAAAATTTTTTGGTACATTTTATAATCTTATTTATATCACCTTGGTGAAATTTTGTAACTTTTTTCACTATTTTACTATATTTATTGGTTTCTATTTGATAAAACCGGTAAATTCAAAGCTATTTGTTCATAAAATTAATTCAAATTTTTGGGCAATTTTTTTTGGTTTTTTGAGTTCCTGGCAATGTTCCAGAATGCACAAAAAAGTTTATTTCAAATTTTTATGAGATTTATATTTTATTTTGGGTTTCTTTCATAAATGTTGTGATTAATCCTCTATATTTAGCAAATACGATCAATTCAAACTAATTAAATACAAACAAAATTACTGGGGACTAATTTTGAGTTCTAAATCAGTTTAGATAATTATTTTGAACTTAAATATGATTTAAATGTTGATTATTGATTTTTAATGGTTAAAAATCGATAAAATCTATAAAACCGAGCTAGAATGAACATGATTAGTGTTAAGGGCGATTTTGGCATGATTTTTACAGCATTTTATTTATGTTGTTTAAGTTGGACGAATGAATTTCATTTATTTAATTTTTAATGCAAGTTGTACCTAGTATGGCCTAGATTATTTTAATCGGTATTACCCGTAATGTAAGGGAATACCGATTCAGTTGTAATTTTAATTGCGATCTCGTATCGCCGGTTTGTAATAATTTAATTTCATTTTTTAGATCAAATGTATAATAGGAATTTCATTTGTATCTTTTGTAATTATTTATTATGAAAACGGAGATTTCCGAAGTCGTTGTTCCAAAAGACAGGTCTTTTTGGAGCGTGCTCCATAAAGAGGCAAGGGACCAAGGAGTTAGTTTCCGATTTTGTAATAATCTAGTTAATTAGATTAGCTTGGTGGCCATAATAGGATTTATTTTTTGTTTATTGCTTGCTTTATGTTTTCCGCTCATGCCAAAATCGCCAACATGCATTTTATATCTCGATTGTCAATTAAACGTTTTTTAAAACTCACCGACTTAGTTCACTTATAGGGAATTAATAACTAAATTGACAAGACCTCTCACATAACTTAAAAGAAATTGAGAATTAGCCTTACCAATTAAAGCACCTATGAACCCCGTGTTCATTAGGGCAACGATAACGTGGACCCTTTTTACCTCGGGTAAGTAGGGTGATGCAATCACACGCCTAAATTGGGTTGGACGCAACGGGATAAGCGTTATCCCGGGACTAGGATGAGATGAATTTGGTTGAAATCCGTCGACCGAGAGTTCTAGGGGTAGAATTAGTCCAAATGTTGACTTACCGTTTATACATAAAAGTGGCATAACATGTTCATTTTTATCTAAAATGCGGGTCTCGGAATCACTTATATAATTTCGAGAGGGGTCATTATATGAGTGACTTGTTAAAATTGTTTTACAAGTGAATTATATATATATAAGCAATGAATGTTATTTTTCCGTTGATATTTATATTATTCGCGCAATGACAAATATTTTATTCTTCTACAAACTTGTATATCCGTTCAATTGTGGAAAGGAGTTTCCATAAATTTATACGATAGCATTTTTATTGCGATTTAAATATCCGTTTAAACCACCATAGCTTAAGACAAAATTAATTTATCTTTTGATCCTCATATTCACCATTGCAAATGTCTCTTATGAAGAGTATATGAATATGTCACACTTAGTCAAAAACGTTTTGATTTTTTTTAGTGACGTCTTCTTATAACAATGGTACATCAATCTTTTTTGCTCCAAAGAAAATATTTATATTTTTGGTATGTCGTCATAATGCTCCTTATCGAGGCTTACCTCAAAAAGGCCAAATCAGTTGGGACGTCTAGGTTAGTCGATTTATTTGAAGTCGTGAATAACCAAATACCGTAGTCACTTCATGAAAGGTTTATCCTTTTTAAAGGTAAAACCATAAATAAAATGAAGAATAGTCTTCATAATAATTCTAATCTACTTGTCTAAGTAGAGATTCATGAAAGTGAGTGGGAGCTCTAAGAGGGATGTTTTATTCTTAATTGTTAAGAATAAGACGAGGTTCAAGAGTAGGTTGTCTCGATGTTGGCACAAGGCAAGGGAAAAAGGCAAGGCTATTTTGAATAGCAAAGTCAAAGCCAAGCAAGGTGTCGAATCCAATTTTTGATGATTCTATTTTTACAGTGTAAGACAATAGAAAAGAATTAATCTGCCCCAAGTTTTCTGGAGTAATTGGGTGTACAACACCTAAAAGTAATTTCACCTATAATATCTATATGATCGAGATTTATTTTGCTAAATGCAATTTTTGGGTATTAGATACCTATTATGGTTCTCATCAATATATTCGATACATATTATATGATTCGTACGACGACTAGCCATGATTAAATGTCGAAGCACAAGGGAAATAGAACTATTGTAGTTTTTATTTCTATAAAGACGTATAAAAGTTATAATGTGCTCAATCTAGTTTTAGATTTAGAGGTATACTTTGATAAAAGTTATTATGTACACGACCTCTAAATAAGAATATAGTATCAACTTTAGTGTACGACACAAGTGGTTCACTTTTGTGAATAGAACAAGCGTTGTATCTTTTTATGCATATATGATATGTCTAGTTTTTATATGATTTTAATCCCTAATTTAGCTCGATTTTACATGATTATTATAATTTGTTTAATATATTTGTGAGCTAATTACGTGCTCGAGGTGCATTGCTCGTTTTTGCTATGTTTTGTAGGAATCTAAGCATTTAGAGACTTTTTCCTAGCACATTAGCAAGCACCAAAGTCCAACAAGCTAATGGAAGCAAGATAGACCATGGAAGGATAGTATGGAGAATGACAAGCCAAGCATGAAGATTTGTGAAATGGGTTGATATGCAGATGAGAAACCAAAAAATGAAGCCCAATGCAAGGAGTCCACAACTCAACATAGGATGCTACTTTGGATGCTCAAGGAATCCCAAAACTATGCAATTAACCGGAGAATTAAGGTGCTTACAGGCATAGTTTAGGATTCCTAAGCATTAAATTGAGCAATTAAGGAATAATAGCCAGGTTAATGAAACCCTGATCGGGGTTCCCATTCCCCGATCTGGGTTTGTCTTCTGTGAATACTTATGTTTCAAGTCCCTCTCCCTATATAAAGGAGAAGGACTTCGACACTTAGAAGCATCTCTTTCATATCTTTTCTCATATCTTTTCATCATATTTCCCTTAGCTTAAGCACACAAGTCTCTCTTAGTTTCATATTTAGTTAAACATTTGGTTATTACTTTGTTCAAACACTTGGTTACATTTTAAGTTGTAATTCAATCTTTTCATTCAAGCATTTGGGTTATTTGTTCTTCATTTCCGAGTTATACTTCTCGATTGCGGTAATTCTAATTCTAGTTTTATGTTAGTATTCACTTTCGTCATTTACTTTACAAGTCATTTAGTTAATCGTATAACTGGTAAATCAAGATTTCATTGTTATTTACATTAGAAGTATTAGTAGCAATTTCATTCACTTAGTATAACACATTCCATTAACAAGTTGTTCACTTTTGTAATTTCATATTCATCATGCTTATTATATCAAATACTATTAGTTTAATTATCAACATGAGTGAGTAGTCTCATTTGTCTAGGGATTAAGGAAGCCATGCATAATTAGTAAGTTGTAAATGTTAAAATAAGGATGAACTAATATTGGTAAATTGTTTCTCACATGCTTGTATTGTTTTGTTAATCTTTGTTATTTGGCCAATTGCATTGATTAAAATTGTTAATTCATTCTATAAGTCGAGAGGCACGGAATCATATTAGACTAAACATGTGTAGTAGGGCGACTCTAGTCATAACGAAAGTTTTCTAGGACTCGACCTAAGGTTGACACTAATATCGAGATATGGGTGTCTTTAGCCTAAACAATTAACAATATTAAGAATTCATATGTTTAACATGAGCATTTACGTATTTGCATGAGTGACCCGACTCCCCTAGAATATTTTAATATTATTTAATTTACATCATATTTTGCTAAACATCAAACCAAACCAAACCATTAAACCGACTTTGATAGTAGTCTTTTCATAGCATTTCATAACGAAATTCCCGTCTCCTTGTGTTCGACCCCACGTACTACATTAATTTGTGTCTAGGGAAATTTATCTTTGATTAGGTGTGCGACATAGCCTATCACTATACTTGGTCAATGGTCATGCCATACCAATCAAAGGTAATTATATTCTTGACTTAAACTAGAAATTACTTGTCATATAGATTGTAAAAGGCTCAAAATTGGTGACCCAGATCTAATCTTAATTCTGAATTGTGTAGCACATTAAGAGGCTAGTATTGACTAGTATCCCTAAAATATTTGATTTTGAATCTTATGGTGTATGCGAATTTTGTATTCAAGGCAAGATGATTCGTGCCCCTTTTTATTGAAAAGGAAATCGAACTAGTGAGTTATTGGCCCTATTACATAAGAATATGTGTGGTCAAATAACAATCACAACCAGAGATGGTTATGACTACTTCACTTTATTTACCGACGATTTAAGTAGATATTGTGTTTGATTCTACTTAATGAGGTGCTAAAAGAAATCTTTTAAAATTTCAAAGAGACTCAATGTGAAGTAGTTAACCACCAAGAGTTATTAGATAAAGGACTTACGACAAATCGTAAAAAGAAATATCTAAGTATTGACTTTGATTTTCACCAAAAGTATTGTGAAATAGTTTCACGAGTTAGCTTGTCTAACACACATTATGAGATAAGGTGTTGTTAAATAGAGAAACAGAACCTTATACGATATAGTTTTGTCTTTGTCAAGTTACACTGAGCCACTTGACTAACCTTGGGCTTTTATTATTTTGTCTACTATTTCTTTTCCCACCATATCAAAACACATTTAAAACAGTCGGATTTTATTCCATATAAAATATGAATGGGTAGCGTACCTAATTTGTAAATTATCCGAATGAAACAAGGGATCAATAATCCTACATTGACCACGAGAACAAAGCGTTTGTGGCTCATGATGATGTCTTTCAATAAAAATACGATTATTTGTTGATAAGACAGAGTGGGAGAAAATGTTTCTAGAGCCATAAACTGAGCATATGGTCCGGAAAGGGTTTCCTCATTGCTTGTTCAGTAGTTGTTTCTGTTGGAGTAGGTGTCCTCCACAATACTGCGCCACATAATAAATCTCATTAAGGAATATAATTGGGATATTTATTGACTATATATATATATGATTAGTCAGTTGATTAACGTAAATCAATAACGGTTGGCTGACTAGAGTTTGACGTTATTGTCGTATGACGGCGGTGATCAACTGATCCCTTTCGGTCACACCTATAGGATGAAATCCAAATATTAACTAATTATTTGTATTTGATACAGTTAATTAGTCCATTACATATATTTGATATGTACGAGAGTTAATTGTTAGAAATTGAGTTATGAACTCAAATTCGATTAAGTTTATTTTTCAATTATGCGATAATTGACTAATAAATTTATATCTTATTTAATATGATTAAATAAGATTTAACTTAGTAATTAATTGTTAAATTACTAAATTAGTTGAGGTTTTGAGATAGAGTTAATTAGTTAATTATCTTTACAAGGAGTTGTAAAATAAATTAACTAAGCATTGTGGGACCCATTATATAATGATATAATGGTAAAATATTACTTAAAATGTTAAGTACATATTATTTATTTATTTGTGTCATATAATTGTTATATGATCAAATTAACACTTTATTATACAAGATAATTAAGCATATGATTAATAAGTATTTGTGGGACAAATATCAAAAATCAAAATAGACCAAATAAGGCCTCACATGGCCGGTCAAGTAGTAGTGGTGAGGTGATGATGGTTGCTTTTGTTCATGCTCACAAGTCACATGTGATTATGACATGAATAGTAACCTAAAATCATTTCACTCAACACTACACTCTACTACTTTGCATGTGATTAAAATAAGCAAAATAAGACTCTTGTGAGGCTCACCATGACCGGCCATATTGCCTATAAAAGGGCAATATGGTTGTTCATTTCATTTGTTCATTCTTGCTTATTTTCTTATACATCTCTCAAAAACTCATCTTCTCACTAAAACTCTAATAATACTAATATTTACTAAGTATTACTAGTGTAGTAATATATACTAATATTAGTAGCATAATATCTATCTTATTATCTAGTTAATAATAAGAATAGATTATTTGGTATCATCTTGGTGCAACTTGGAGGAGGTCTTCTATTTTGGAGATTGTTCTTGTTCATCCATATTTATAGCTCAAGAACAACAAGAAGGAGTTCTTGTTGTGCCCATTTAATTTCCATATCAATGTGAGGAAATTTCTTCTTTTATATAAATGTCTTTATATTTGCATGCATGTTACATAGATCATTAAATACTAAATTAACAAGTAATTTATTAACTAATTAGAGGAGTCTAATTAAGGTCTATGGACTTTCATGTGGTATCAGAGCCAGGTTGTAGCATGCATGTTCAGTTTGGACATTTTTTATTAAAGTTATCAGATAACTAATAAATCAAAAATTTGAGTTAAAATATGATTCTCACAAAAAACTTTGGTGCATGTATACCTACTGACTTCATAATGTTTGTGGTCAAATTTCGTGATTTTAGGGATTAATTTGCTATTTATTTTGATTTTTGGCTTTTAAACCGAATTAACATGCATTTTATGAGTTAAAAGGTAACTAAAAATAGTTGCATGTTGATTCTGCCCATGAAATTTTAATATGATCTCACATGCATGTATAAATTATAAAATAAATGACATTCATTCATTCAACCATAAATAAAATAAATTGCTGCAAAATTCATGCCAAAATCGTCCTCAACACATTCATGCTCATTGTACCTCGATTTTACGGGATTCATTGATTTTTAACCATTAAAAATAAATATCAACATTTAAATCTCATTTAAATTCAAACCAATTAACTAAAATATTTTAGAACTCAAAATTAGTCCCTACTAATTTTGTTGGTCATTAATTAGATCGATTTGATTTCATTTGCTAAATATAATGGTTTAATCATAACAATTATGAAATAAATCCAAAATAAAATATAAACATCATAAAAATTTGAAACTAAAAATTTTGTACATTCTGGAACAATTCCAGGAACTCCAAAAATAAAAAACATTTGCTCAAAAATTTAAATTAATTTTAAGAACAAATAACTCGTGATATATATATTGACATTTATTTGTATTTCATAATTTTATGAACAAATATCTAAGTGTTGACTTTGTATTCCAGGAACAAATTTTGTACCTAGTATGGCCAAGTTATTTTTAATCGTTATTACCCATAATGTAAGGGAATAACGGTTTGGTTGTAATTATTTATTGCGATCACGTATCGCCGGTTTGTAATAATTAATAATTTCATTTTATAGAATAAATGTATAATAGGAATTTGTATATTTGTAATTATTTTTATGAAGACCGCTGACTCCCTCAAGACGGTGCCACTTTGGAAGGCGTTCCAAGTGAAGAGGCAAGGGACCAAGGAGTTGGTTTCCGAATTTGTAATTATCTAGTTAATATGATTAGCTAGGTGGCCATACTAGGATTTTATCGTTGCTTGGTTGCTTGCTTTATTTCCGCTCATGCCAAAATCGTCACACATGCATTTTATTTTCCGTTATTGTCAATTCAACGTTATTCACAATTCACCGACTTAGTTCACTTATAGGGAATTAATAACTAAATTGACAAGATCTCTCACATATTTAAAAAAAAAATTGAGATTAGCCTTACCAATTAGTAACACCTATAAATCCCGTGTTCATTAGGGCTACAACGCTCGTGGGTCCCTTTTTCCCTCGGGTAAGTAAGGTGATACGATCACAAGCTAAAATTGGATTGGACTCAACGAGATAAGCGTTATCTTGGGACTAGGAGATGGATTTAGTTGAAATCCGTCAACCAAGAGTTCTAAGGGTAGAATTAGTCAAGTAATGACTTACCATTTCTAAGATAAAGGTAGCATACGATGACTATTTTTATTTAAAGATGGGTCTTGGAATCATTTATATAATTTAGTGAGAGGTCATTATAGAAATGCTAAACTTGTTAAAATATTTTTCAAGTAAATTAACAATGAATGTTTATATATTTCTTTTTGTTGTAGTAACTATTCGCACAATGTTTATGTACTTCATCAAACAATGCAACCTTGGGTAAGGACTCATGGTTGAAATCCGTCATGGACAAGTGTGTCCTAAAATATGACGGTAGTAACTTCGTTGAATGGGAGTCGACGATCAAGAGCGCCGCGATATCCGATAACGTGCTTCGCTACTTGGTCGAAGAGCCCCCCACCGAACCCGCCACCTAGATCGTCCGCTGTGGTTCTTGCCGAATATGACCTTTATTTGAAGGTTGCTAATGACGTCAAGAATGTCTTGATTTGGTCAATCTCACCCAAACTCAAACTCCAATTGATATCTCTCAATGCATATGCGATATTCACGAGGATAACGTCGATGTTTTCGCAAGTCCCTCAAATTCTCCAATATGAGGTGGCTACGAAATTCTTTGACACTAAGCTTCAAATGGGCCAAAAAGTTGGCCCACACGTGCTCAAAATGGTTGAGCACGCCGACACCTTAGAGCGTCCAGGGTGCAAAATTCCGAAGCAATTAGTGGTGGGTAAAATCCTTCACTCACTCACACCAAAGTTCACCCAATTTAGGGTGAACTATAACATGAATGGCATGGAAAAGAGTTTCCATGAACTCCATGCACTCCTCACCCAAGCGGAGAGGGACATGGAGGCTAATGGGAGTGAACCCAAGGATGTTCTTTCCATGAAAATGAAGAACATGAACCTTGGGGTGAGGAAGGACAAGGGAAAGGGTAAGACTCTTTTCAAGAAATCCGGCAAGGGAAAGGGCAAGGTCTTTTATAAGCCCAAGCCCAAAGTCAACAAACACGCGGAGGCGGATTGCTATTATTGTAATGGCAAAGGGCATTGGAAACGCAATTGCCCCAAGTACTTGAAAGACAAGAAGGACGGTTGTGTGACAACGTCAGGTAAAATTCTTTCATCACTCTATATGATAGATATTAACTTTGCTAGTACATCTTCTTGGGTATTTGATACCGGTTGTGGTTCTCACCTTTGTAACAATGTAAAGGGGCTGAAGGACGCGCAAACACTAGCCAAGGGTGACGTGGACCTGCGCATGGGAAATGGAGCTAAGGTAGCCGTAGTTTCCGTGGCCACCTACGTTCTTCTTTTGCCTAATGGTTTAGAGTTGTATTTAAAAAATTGCTATTATGTACCAACTCTTACCAAGAACATTATCTCCGTGTTAGACATGGAAGGTTTTTCATTTTGTATTAAAAACAATCATTGTACTTTTTCATTTAATGAAATGGTTTATGGCGAGGCCATTTTACTTGGAGTATTTATGTTCTAGATATTGCAAAAGAGGTCTATCATGTAGAAAACAAGAAGCTCAAAACAGGTGAACCTAATCAATCATACCTTTGGCATTGTCGTTTAGGGCACATTAACGAACGACGCATAAAGAGACTTGTTTCATCTAAAGTACTCAAACCATTCGATTACGAATCTTATGGTGTATGCGAATCTTGTCTTCTAGGCAAGATGACTCGTGCTCTTTTTACGGGAAAAAGGACACGAGCAAGTGAAGTATTAGGCCTTATACATACGGATGTGTGCGGTCCAATGACTTTCCAAGCTAGAGGTGGTTATCACTACTTCATTACTTTTACCGACGACTTGAGTAGATATGGATATGTCTACTTGATGAGGCACAAAAGTGATGCTTTTGAAAAATTCAAAGAATTTCACAATGAAGAAGAAAACCAATTGAATAAAAAGATTAAAGCCATACGAACCGATCGTGGTGGTGAATACTTGAATAATGAATTTGATTCACACCTAAAATATTGTGGTATAGTATCACAATGGACTCCTCCTGGGACACCTCAATTAAATGGTGTGTCCGAAAGGAGAAATCAAATTTTATTAGATATGGTTCGATCTATGATGAGTCTGACAGAGCTTCCTGATTATTTTTGGGGTTTTGCTATCTTATCTGCAATATTTTCACTGAATCCAAGCCCGACTAAAGCAACAAACAAGACTCCATATGAGATATGGACAAGGAAAGTCCCTTATTTGTCGTTTATGAGAATTTGGGGATGCGAGGCGTTTGTTAAGAGTAAGTCTCACGATAAACTCGCACCCAAAGCAGACAAATGTCTGTTTGTAGGATATCCAAAGGAAACACGTGCTTATTACTTCTACAATAAACACGAGGACAAAGTGTTTGTGTCTCGTGATGCAGTCTTTTAAGAAAATGAATTTATTTCTAAAAGACAGAGTGGGAGAAAATTTGAACTTGATGAAGTCCAAGAGCCACAAACCGAAAAGGACGACGAGGAAAACGTTCCCTCTTCGTCTGACATGGTCATAATTCCTTCGGAATCTAGGAGGTCAAACAGAATTAGTCATCAACCTGATAGATACCTTGGTATTATAGAGGAAGGTGATAACTATAATGTGTTACTTTTTGAAAGTAACGAACCTACTACCTACAAAGCAGCAATTTCTAGTCCCGACTCAAAGCTATGGCTAGGAGCCATGCAATCCGAAATGGATTCTATGTACGACAATCAAGTATGGGACTTGGTTGATTTACCTAAGGAGGTAAGACCTCTTCAGTGTAAGTGGATCTATAAGATCAAAAGTGGCATAGATAAACATAATGATGTTTAAAAAGCTAGATTGGTGGCAAAAGGTTTCACCCAAGTTCATGGTCTTCACTATGACGAAACCTTCGCCCCAGTCGCCATGCTTCGATCCATAAGGATTATCTTAGCGGTTGCCGCATTTCATAATTATGAGATTTCGCAAATGGATGTCAAAACCGCTTTCAAGAATGGGATTCTAGAAGAGGAAGTGTACATGACACAACCTGAAGGTTTTCTGGATCCATCAAACCCTAAGAAGGTATGCAAACTTAAGAGATCCATCTATAGTCTCAAACAAGCATCCAGGAGTTGGAATCATCGTTTCGATCATGTAATTAAACAAAATGGTTTCACTCGAAGTGTCGAGGAACCATGTTTATACATGAAGTTTAGTGGGAGTAAAGTAACTTTTCGAGTCTTGTATGTAGATGACATACTACTCATTGGGAATGATATTCCAATGCTCACTTCTGTAAAGGAGTGGCTAGGGATTCATTTCCAAATGAAAGACTTAGGAGAGGCCCAGCACATATTAGGTATCCAGATCTATAGGGATAGATTTAAAAGGATATTAGCATTAAGTCAAGAAACTTAAATTGATAATATTCTTGATCGGTTCAACATGAAAGACTCTAAGAGACGCTTTCTTCCTATGGGAAGTGGGATCACTTTGAGCAAATCAGAGTGCCCTACCAAACCCGAGGAGATTGAACGCATGAAATTGATCCCTTATGCATCTACTGTTGGATCAATCATGTATGCTATGATGTGCACTCGTCCCGATTTGCATATGCTTTGAGCATGACAAGTCGTTACCAAGCAAATCCAGGTGAGAGTCACTGGATAGCCGTAAAGAACATCCTTAAGTACTTAAGAAGGACCTTAGTGTTTGGAGGCGAGACTGAGTTACGTGTAAAAGGTTACATAAAATGTCAGTTTCCAAACAGATAGGGATGATATGAAATCCCAATCCGGCTATGTTTATATGATGAATTGAGGAGTTGTTTACTAGAAGAGTTTCAAGCAAAGCGTTACAGCGGATTCTACAACACAAGCAGAGTACCTTGCAGCCTCTGAAGCTGCAAAGGAAGCTGTGTGGATTCAGCAATTTTTGGAAGGACTAACAGTAGTCCCTACTGCCAAAGATCCTATCACGATTTATTGTGATAACAGTGGGGCTATTTTTCAAGCAAAAGAGCCCAAGTCTAGTAACAAGTCTAGACATGTACTTAGGAAATATCATGTTAATTAGAGATTACGTGGACAGAAAGGAAATTGACATTTGTAAGGTTGGGGCAGATGACAACATTACTGATCCCTTAACCAAGCCTTTATCAAAGGCTAAGCATGATGGTCATGTCGTCACAATGGGATTGAGACGTGAACCAGAATTTCTTTAGATTATGTAATATGTAATAATTGAATGTTGTATTAATTATTTCATATATGATAATTGTATTCATTGTTCGAGTTTTATTATAAACTCTTTTATTTAGTTTGACTAAATTTAATACTTTGTTTATCCGAATAGATTGTAAGACAATGTTGGACCCTATTCAAGTGAATACGACAAACTTAGTATTTTGTCCCTAGTCACTCAATGAGGTGACGTCTCGAAGTGACTAGATTGTAAGTCGATCGATGGTTGGTTCAGCACCATGGGGTCATGGAGATGACTGGTCGTTTACATAGACAGACTGTATGACACTTTGTCGGACAGTGACATTTGTAGAGACCCTTAAATTAATTATTTGATGCCTGGTCGTGGCAGAGTCTTCTATCTTATTCCTATGAGTCGATTCTTTTGACTGGCGACCGTCTATCTGAGTCGGTGCAGTTTCCGATTGGTTTTTGTTGATGTTTTAGGTCGTGCCGTAAAAGGAGGCCGATGGACATCTTCTGGATCATGGGGATCTGCATCATACAGAGTAAATGAATCAACATGAATTGTCCACCCAGGTTGGGTACAAACATCTTTGGGCCACTCGAGGAGAAGTTACTGTAAATGCGTGGCCACGCTCGGAAAGAGATCTATGGTAGATTTTCCGGTCAGACAGTTACTCTCCCTATCGAGAAAACCACTCTAGATATTATAAATCGCAAGTGCGACCTGAAAGACACCTTGCGTTGAGTGGGAGATGTGATAAAGAGACAAGAGAATTGGTGACGCACACTTGTGTCAGACAAGTGGGTGATTGTTGGAGTATGTGTCCTCCACAATAGTGCGCCACATAATAAATCTCATTAAGGAATATAATTGGGATATTTATTGACTATATATATATGATTAGTCAGTTGATTAACGTAAATCAATAACGGTTGGCTGACTAGAGTTTGACGTTATTGTCGTATGGCGGCGGTGATCAACTGATCCCTTTCGGTCACATCTATAGGATGAAATCCAAATATTAATTAATTATTTGTATTTGATACAGTTAATTAGTCCATTACATATATTTCATATGTACGAGAGTTAATTGTTAGAAATTGAGTTATGAACTCAAATTCAATTAAGTTTATTTTTCAATTATGCGATAATTAACTAATAAATTTATATCTCATTAATATGATTAAATAAGATTTAACTTAGTAATTAATTGTTAAATTACTAAATTAGTTGAGGTTTTGAGATAGAGGGAATTAGTTAATTATATTAACAAGGAGTTGTAAAATAAATTAACTAAGCATTGTGGGACCCATTATATAATGATATAATGGTAAAATATTACTTAAAATGTTAAGTACATATTATTTATTTATTTGTGTCATATGATTGTTATATGATCAAATTAACACTTAATTATACAAGATAATTAAGCATATGATTAATAAGTATTTGTGGGACAAATATCAAAAATCAAAATAGACCAAATAAGGCCTCACATGGCCGGTCAAGTAGTAGTGGTGAGGTGATGATAGTTTCTTTTGTTCATGCTCACAAGTCACATGTGATTATGACATGAATAGTAACCTAAAATCATTTCACTCAACACTACACTCTACCACTTTGCATGTGATTAAAATAAGCAAAATAAGACCCTTGTGAGGCTCACCATGACCGGCCATATTGCCTATAAAAGGGCAATATGGTTGTTCATTTCATTTGTTCATTCTTGCTTATTTTCTCATACATCTCTCAAAAACTCATCTTCTCACTAAAACTCTCATAATACTAATATTTACTAAGTATTACTAGTGTAGTAATATATACTAATATTAGTAGCATAATATCTATCTTATTATCTAAGAATAGATTATTTGGTATCATCTTGGTGCAACTTGGAGGAGGTCTTCTATTTTGGAGATTGTTCTTTTTCATCCATATTTATAGCTCAAGAACAACAAGAAGGAGTTCTTGTTGTGCCCATTTAATTTCCTTATCAATGTGAGGAAATTTCTTCTTTTATATAAATGTCTTTATATTTGCATGCATGTTACATAGATCATTAAATACTAAATTAACAAGTAATTTAGTAACTAATTAGAGGAGTCTAATTAAGGTCTATGGACTTTCAGTTCTACGAAACCTTGGAGGTCAGGTAGAATTTTTTCACTCTTTGATAGTGATGAATTCGTATTACTTTTAGAAAGTGACTGACCTGTGAATTATAAAAGATTGTTTCTAGTCCCAACTTTATGTTATGGCTTAGAGTCATGCGATTAGTAATGGACTCCATGCACGATGGTCATGTATGTGACCTGGTAAATTTTAATTGAAGAAGTACGACCTCTTCAGTGTAAATTGATTTTAAGATCAAAATCTGCATGGATGAACATTAAAATGTTTTCAAAGATAAATTGGTACGCAAAGAGTTTACACCAATTGCAATGCTTTGATCCATTCCGAAAAACTTAGCGATTATAGCATATCATAATAGTATGATGGCAATTGGATCTCATGAACCGCCTTCTTGAATTCGATTCTAGAAGAGGTTGTATATTGATGATCAACCAAAGGGTTTATAGATCCAATCAATCCAAAGATAATGTGCAAATTTAAGAGAAATTCTTAAGTAAGCACTAAAGAGTTTGAATTAGTGTGTCAATCATGTCATAAAATATTTCTCGACATCTCGAGGAATCATGTTGATACATGAAGTTTAGTGGGAGTAATGTGGTTTTCATCAGCCTTATATGTGGAGACATATTGATCATTTTAGATGATGAAAGATTTTGGAGAAGTAGAATACATCTCTTAGATATCAGGATTTATGGAGATAAATCTAAAAGGATATTAGCTTAGCATTAAGTCAAAATTCTTATGTTGATAAAATCTTTGACTAGATCAAGGAAGTTGAACACATGATAATTGATTCTTTTTGCTTCCGCTGCGAGATCAATTATATACGCTGTGATGTATGCAATTTTAACAAATACAACGAGGATATGGCGAAATCCCAGTTGCTTTTGGTTTAATATGGTATCGATAGCCCGATTCATGGGTTTTCTGCTCCGATTGGCTTTGGCTTTGGCAGCGAGAGCAGAGGTTGTTTACACGTCTTCCGGACTCGACCCGCTCCTACCCACCACGGGGCGAGCGCCGGTGAAGAACGCAAGCAAAGCTGGAGCTTGGGCTTTTCCTTGTGTGGATCCTATTTCAATGGGAACGGAGATCTCGGGAGCTGATTCACAAAGTTTAACGAACATCCTTAAGTACTTGCGAAAGACTAAAGATATGTTCCATATGTTTGGAGTTTATAGTGAGTTGCGTGTAAGGGGTTACACAGACTTCAGTTTCCAAACTGATCAAGGTGATTTGAAATCAGGAACTGGCTGTGTTTTATAGAAGATTTATCTGTTGGAGGAGTACCAAGCAGAAAGGACTATTGGAAAGGTTCCAAGTAGGAGTGACATTTCCAAATATAAATGTCATATATCCGCTGGAAGTGTTTCAGACAGTTAATCATTGCGGATTTAACAACGGAAATGGAGTACATTGCATCATTTGATGAGGCATATGAAGTACTGAAGTAGCATGGATTCGACAATATGGAGGGACTAAGAGTAGTTCATACAGTTTCATATCCTATCCATCATACTGGTAAAACAGTGGGAGCTACCTTTAGGCTAAGGGGCCTAAGTCTAGATTCAAACCTAGACACGTACTTAAAAAGTTTTATGTAATATGAGATTACGTAGATAAAGGGAAATAGCTATCAGAAATATGGGAAAGATGCAAGTATTACTTATCCATTAGCCATGCCTTTTGCAGGCTGAACATGATAGTCATGTCATTTTAATGGGGATTGAAACGTGTACCTGAATTGCTGGAGATTATGGGATATGAAAATTATTGATAGCGTGTCAATTTTTCCATATATGATAATCGCATTCATTGTTAGAGTTTCATTAAAAAAACTCATTTATTTAGTTTGACTAAATTTTAATACTTTGTTTATCCGAATTGGTTGAAGGAAAGGTTGAACCCAATTCAAGTGAACATGATGAACTTATTAGTGTTTTGTCCTTAGTCATTCATTTGAGGTGACGTCTCGAAGTGACTAGATTGTAAGTCGATCGATGGTTGGTTCAGCACCATGAGGTCATGGAGATGACTGGTCGTTTACATAGAAAGACTGTGGAGACACTCTGTCGGGCAGTGATCATTATAATAGAGTCCCTTATCAAAATTGTTGAAGCCTAGTCGTCGCGGGAATATCTATTTTATTCCTATGAGTCGATTCTTTAGACTGGCGACCATTTATCTGAGTCGGTGTAGTTTCCGATTGACTTTGGTTTTTGTCCTAGGTCGTACCGTGAAAGGAGGCCGATGGGAATCTTCTGGGTCATGGTGATCTGCATTATACAGTGTAAGATGGGTCAACAGGAATTGTCCACCCACATTGGGTATTAACATCTTCGGGCCACTCGAGGAGTAGTGACTGGAAATGCGCGGCCACGCTCGGAAGAGATATCTGGTAGATTTTCCAGTCAGACAGTTACTCTCCCAGATCGAGAAAACCACTCTATTTAAATTTTTCAATCGCAAGTGCGACCTGAAAGACACCTTGCGATGAGTGGGAGGATGTGACACAAAAGAGACAAGAGAATCGGTAGCACACAACTTGTCGAGACAAGTGGGAGATATTGTAGGAGGAGGAGTCCTCCGCAATAGTGTTGCTACATGCACAACTTGTATCGGACAAGTGAGAGATTGTTGGAGTAAGTGTCCTCCACAATAGTGCATTTATATAATAAATCTCATTTAGAATATACGTGGCATGATTAGTATATTTTGATACTCCACGTTAGTTGATTAACGTAAATCGATAACGCTCAGCTGACTAGAGTTATTGTTGGAGTAGGTGTCCTCCACAATAGTGCGCCACATAATAAATCTTATTAAGGAATATAATTGGGATATTTATTGACTATATATATGATTAGTCAGTTGATTAACGTAAATCAATAACGGTTGGCTGACTAGAGTTTGACGTTATTGTCGTTTGACGGCGGTGATCAACTGATCCCTTTCGGTCACACCTAAAGGATGAAATCCAAATAGTAACTAATTATTTGTATACGATACAGTTAATTAGTACATTACATATATTCGATATGTACGAGAGTTAATTGTTAGAAATTGAGTTAAGAACTCAAATTCGATTAAGCTTGTTTTTCAATTATGCGATAATTGACTAATAAATTTATATCTTATTTTAATACGATTAAATAAGATTTAACTTAGTAATTAATCGTTAAATTACTAAATTAGTTGAGGTTTTGAGATAGAGGTAATTAGTTAATTATATTTACAAGGAGTTGTAAAATAAATTAACTAAGCATTGTGGGACCCATTATATATTGATATAATGGTAAAATATTACTTAAAATGTTAAGTACATATTATTTATTTAATTGAGTCATATAATTGTTATATGATCAAATTAACACTTAATTATACAAGATAATTAACCATATGATCAATAAGTATTTGTGAGACAAATATCAAAAATCAAAATGGATCCAACTAGGCCAAAATGGCCGGTTATGTTGTAGTTACAAAGGTGATGATTTTTGTTCTTGTTGTAACTCTTTAGTTAACATTTGAAAGTGACATAACAAGTAGAATACAATCATCATCTTTTCTACAACACTCCACTCTAATGGATGTGATCAAATTGAACAAAATAAGAGTCCAATTATGGACAATATGGTCCGGCCAAATGGCCTTTATAATGAACAATTGTTGTTCATTTTATACTACTTCATTTTGTGCAATTTTAATACTTCTTTCTAAAATTCTTCCTCTCACTAAAAACTCTCAAATACTAATATTTACTAAGTATTACTAATGTAGTAATATAGTCATAATATTAGTAGTATAATATCTATCTTATTATCTAGTTAATAATAAGGGTAGATTATTTGGGTTTATCTTGGTGCAACTTAGAGGAAATCTTCTACTTTGGAGATTGTTTGTGTTCATCCATATTTGTAGCTCAAGAACAACAAGAAGGAGTTCTTGTTGTGGCCTTATATTTTCCATATCAATGTGAGGAAATTTCTTCTCTTATATAAATGTCTTTATATTTGCATGCATGTTACATAGATCATTAAATACTAAATTAACAAGTAATTTAGAAACTAATTAGAGGAGTCTAATTAAGGTCTATGGACTTTCATGTGGTATCAGAGCTAGCTTGTAGCATGCATGTTCATTTTGGACATTTTTTATTAAAGTTATAAGATAACTAATAAATCAAAGATTTTGAGTTAAAATACGATTCTGACAAAACTTTTTGTGCATGTATACCTACTGACCTCAAAATGTTTGTGGTCAAATTTCGTGATTTTAGGGATTAATTTGCTATTTATTTTGATTTTTGGCGTTTAAACCGAGTTAACATGCATTTTATGAGTTAAAAGTTAACTAAAAATAGTTGCATGTTGATTCTGGCCATGAAATTTTAATATGATCTCACATGAATTTCTTACATATTGTATGTAAAATTTCGTGAATTTTACTTATGTATTGCATGTTCATTGATTTTTATACGATAAAAGTCGATAATATGAGATTATAATGTTCATAAAATTGAAACGTCCATTTCTGGTCTTGAAAATTTTTTGTACATTTTACATTCCGATTTTGATACTCTTGGTGAAATTTAATAATTTGTTTCATTGTTTTACTATATCTAAATATTTTTATTGATAAAAAACCATTAAATACTAAGATATTTGTTCATAAAATTAATTAATTTTGTTGAGCAATTTTTTTTATTTTTATAGTTCCTGAAAATTTTCCAGAATGTGCAAAATTTTTGGTTTCAAATTTTATGATGTTTATATTTTATTTTGGTTTTATTTCATAATTGTTATGATTAAACCGTAATATTTAGCAAATGAAATCAAATCGATCTAATTAATGACCAACAAAATTAGTAGTGACTAATTTTGAGTTCTAAATCAGTTTAGATAATTATTTTGAATTTAAATGAGATTTAAATATTGATATTGATTTTTAATGGTTAAAAATCAATAAATCCCGAAAATCGAGCTACAATGAGCATGAATTGAACTTAGGGCGATATTGGCATGAATTTTGCAGCAATTTATTTTATTTATGGTTGAATGAATGAATGTCATTTATTTAATAATTTATGCAAATTTTGTACCTAGTATGGCCTAGTTATTTTTTAATCGTTATTACCCGTA
>JAIUZE010009338.1:0-61977 GCA_022085475.1 Heliosperma pusillum | reverse complement strand
CCCTTCTCACCTTACTTTGGAGGACGGCATTCAACTTGTTACGATAATAGAATGCACGGTCTTCATCATCACGGATAAGCCTCGGCGCAAAATGAGCGAGCTTATTAAACTCCGTAGTAAACTCTTGAGCGGATAAGTTACCTTGTTTAAAATCAATGAACTCTTTAAGCCTTTGCTGTTTAAGCTCTTTAGGGTAAAATCTACCCTCCACACGAGCTTTAAAGCAAGCCCAGTTAAAGTCCTCTTCAAGAGTTGCGGTGGCACTTGTGATAGCCCACCAGTTGTCGGCTTCCCTCACCAGAAAGTGCTTTGCAATCCTCACCTTGTCCTCTTCTCGGACTTGGTAAAGATCAAACTGCTTTTCCATCTCACGGAACCAGTCGGATAGCTCCGTAGGATCCGGCTCTCCACCATACGGCACGATCTTACTCCTTGCAATTTGACCCGCCACCCATGCATAACCACCTTGTTGATTGTCCTCCCTTCTAGGGTGAACTAGATTGGCATTAGCTAGAGCGGCATCTTGCTGATTCTTCAGCACTTGAGCAAGAGCCTCCATCATAACATTCTCAGCTACTCTTGGTCTAACCATCTTTATAAGAAACAAAACAAATTAAGTTACTCCTATCAATTAGCATAAACAAATAGACTACCAAGTAAAGTCCTTAACTTCTACACAACTCTCTCATTTATTATTTCAAGGTCAAGTAGTTTAAGTTAGGGTTCACGTGTGTGCGTCGGGAGCGATCAAAGCTCTGATACCAACTGTGACAACCCTCGCGAATGCGGAAATATAAAACATACAAGCATAGTGGAAAAGATATGTCGGAACTACGGTATTTTAAAAACCTTCAAACTGCAAGATATATAAACGACAGGTGTGTCCAAAATGTTCCAACTAATACGGAAATATACAACAAAGAGACGAGGGGCCTCTTCAAATGTTAGCACAGAAACAATTGTTTATCCAACTACTAGATATCGTCCTAGAGTTGAACTTCCACAGGGACAACGCCCGCGAAGCTGCACATATCACAACACAGAAGAACCCGAACCCCAAAATATCGTATCCAAAAAGTCATCCAAAGCAAGCAACCTGTTCATCCATGAAACACATGAATGCCACAGTCAGTGGGGAGTAACTCCGGGTTCTCCCAGCCATATCACATCAAACGTACATATAAGGAAATACGAAAGTAAAGTCATGCATATATAGATATACATGTGAGTTGCGATAAGAATAGATAGGCAATACGAGGTATAATGATAAGCTCATAGGGAAATCAAATCCAAACCATCATGCTATTCAAAGACTCGGGAAAGACACTCTTAGGCAACCGAATACGCTCACTAGGGCTTGCATCTCACCGTTAGCGGTATAAGATTGATAAGATTGAGACTCAACAGACAAACCAATCAAGTCATACGATGATCACAGTAAATCCAACATATTATCATCCATTCACGAACCAAGATAATGACGGTGTCCAATCATGCAATGACCATGAATAATGTCATGAAATCACGCATTCAAGAACGACACAAGACGACATATCTCACGGTAAATGAAACGCGCTAGCATCGTGTACATGGCAAATATGATTAACAGGCATCCACGGGATAAGCATTTCCCTGAACTCATACACGATTCAATTCATTTCGTATATGTTCACTAATTTCCTCCGGTAGGACGACGATAATAATACGGTCCAAGTCTAAATCTGGCCAGAATCCCGGAATCGCATTTTCCAGTTCGACATGCGATAAACGTTTCGCATCCAAGACTCGATCAATCAAATGACGCCGAGTACCCCAAATTCGGTAGCAAACATTCACGAAAGAGGCGGAAAAGAGCTCTAGCCACATAACAAGCGGTACGCTACATGCAAATAACACCACCTCGCAAGTACACAACATTTGACGGCCGGGTCGATCAACGCATAGCGTTCAACTCCCAACAACGTCGTCGTATGCCCACTACACATGCAATTAACCAGTAGGATACCTCTCCGTTCCGACATTCCGGCCTTACGAAGGGGAAGGTAGCCAAGGAAATGAGAGTACAAAGCACAAGACAAAATAGTGCTCAAACCGTATCATTTGTGAAAAACCGACCCAAAGTGGGATCATACCAAAAACCGTCACAACACATGTGATACATGCGAAAAAGATATCATATATCCAAAACATGAAGATTATAAGTCACTACGTAAAATTATACGGTAAACGGATCATGCGAACTATTACAAATTACGAGTTTTAGAAATTAGAGGAAAAATATACAGCCGTGTTCCAGGCCGGGCAAGGGACCGGTGGCCGGTGGGCCGGCTCAGAACACAGGGCAAAAACCAAAAACAAAGAAATGGGGTCTGGGCCGGTCGGTGGACCGGCGGCCGGTCGACCGGCACAGAGCACTACACCAAAATCAAAACTTCCCTTACTGATGTGTTCCAGGCCGGTGGATGGACCGGTGGCCGGTGGGCCGGCCTGGAGCACCTCTTCTTGCAAAATCCAAGTTTCCAAATGAGTTACTGATGTGTTCCTAGCCGGTGGTCAGACCGGCGGCCGGTCGACCGACTGGGAGCACCTCTTCACCCGTGAGCTTTGCTCACTTAACCAAATCAATCCAATTCTCATATATACTTCAAATAATCATCAACAATCATTATACATCATCAATATTCATCATATAACATCATTCATTAATCATAGCATGAATCCTAATCCTCCTAATCGTAATCTAATACGATTTTCTAGCATTCAACATGTCAAACAACATAAGTGATACGCGAGTAACCCTTCACACCGTTACCTTTAATGCGTCTTCACTAATCTCAAGCTCCTCTTCAATAGGTATGTCTTTTGTCGGGATCTTTGAGGTCGCCACCTACAAATAGATCGTAAAAAGATGAATACAGTTCATCTTGAGAAAGACGGGAAATTTGAAAAGCGAGAAAGACGATGATTTTAATATCAATACGGATAGAGGAAGGTACGGGAAGAATAATAAGACGAACTTGCGGAAATTCTATCAAGTAACGAAGAAGTTACGACGAATCAAAGATCGATATTCAAAGAGGGAAAGTTTCTTAAGGAAGAAGGAAGGGTTTTGTGTTTGATTTTTGTGTTGAATGAAATAGGTTAAGGGAGTATGAGTGGAATATGAGGGAAAAAGTCAAAGACGGTTTCAAAGGTCGAGAAGTCAAAAACCCGACTCAAAAGATCAAGAAAGTCAACTCGACTTACAGAAACGACTGGATTTTCATGGATCTCGCAGAAATTCCAAATACGAACTCGGAAATTCTAAATTCGACTCGGAACTTAAAATTCTAATTTAAAACTTAATTTACTGAAAAGCTTTCGTAAAAATATTTCTACTAGAAAAATAGGGTACATTTCCGGGTGTTACAATATGCTAGGCTATATATACAAGTATATGAAATCGACTATTAACGGAAGGAAATATTGTAACAGCTAATAAATATACAAATAGGGGAAGGAGAGATATAGGGGCCGTGATTTATGGAGAGAATAATGGGCAGAATACGGGAAAGAATATGAGCATATTTTACACCCCCTTAACTTGGAGCGTGAAGGTTCGAAACGTCCAACTTGGAGAGAAGTTTTTCAAATGAGGTACGGCCTAGAGCTTTTGTGAAAATATCCGCAATATGGCTTTTTGTGTGAACATAGGTGGTGGAAATTATTCCTTTCTGTATTTCATCTCAGATGAAGTGGTAATCGACCTCAATGTGTTTGGTTCGTTCATGAAAGACGGGGTTGCATGCAATATAAAGGGCGGATTACCTGTCGCAATGTAGCTGGATGGGTTGGTCGTGGGAGATCCTAAGAAAGCCGAGTAAGCCTTTAAGCCATTTGAGTTCACATGTGGTATATGCCATGGCACGATATTCGGCTTCAGCCGAGGAATGAGAGACCGTGGCTTGCTTCTTGGTCTTCCAGGAGATGGGTGATGAGCCGAGGAAGACAATGTACGCGGAGATGGATCTTCGGGTATTGGGGCAGCTAGCCCAATCAACATCGCAGTAGGTGTGAAGGCGAAGTATACTATCTAAGCGAAGTAGAATACCTTGTCCCGGGGAATTTTTTAAATATTTGACAACCTGAAGAGCGGCATGCCAGTGATCTTTTGTCGGGGCATGCATAAATTGGGCCAAAATATGCACCGAATAAAATAGTTCTGGACGGGTAATGGAGAGATAAACGAGGCAGCCTACTAGGCCACGATATGGTTGTGGGTCGGCTAGAAGATCGTTGGTGGATAAAGCTAGTCGATGGTTTGGCTCCATAGGAATTGAGGCGAGTTTAGACCCGAGGAATCCGGCTTTAGTAAGGATGTCGAGTGCGTATTTTGTTGTGAGACAAATATTCCAGCGCTATTTCGAGCAATTTCGAGGCCTAAAAAATATTTAAGGACCCCAAGATCTTACATACAAAAGCATCAGCTGAGATACTCTTTGAATTTCGTAATCATGTCAGTGTTGTTGCCGCAAATAACCAAGTCATCAACATAGACTAGAACGTGAACTTCAGTGGTCGTTGTAGCAATGGAAAATAAGGAGTGATCATACGGACATTGTTTGAAACCTTATTGGAGTAAGACAAAAGGCAAGTTTGGCGTACCAACACCTAGCGGATTGGCGTAGACTGTGTAGAGAGATTTACGAAGCCGAGATACCTTGCCATCGTTGGAGGTGTGAAAAGAAGGTAAAGGTTTCATATTGACCTCTTCATGTAGATCGCCATGGAGGACAGCGTTGTGACCATCCATTTGGTGTAACGACCAGTTCTTGGCTGCCGCAATTGCAAGTAATGTTCGGACAGTAACCAATTTAATACTGGGAGCAAAAGTTTCATTATAATCTACTCCTTCGATCTGTTGATTGCCCATAACAACTAGTCGTGCCTTGTATCGTTCGATTGTGCCATCGTTGGCGTTGTATTTTTTTTGTAGACCCATTTAGAACCGATGGCCTTTTTATTAGGAGGGAGATGCTCGAGAGTCCATGTATTATTTTTTTCGAGTGCGTCGATTTCAAGTTGCATAGCTATCTTCCATTTGGGAACCTGCATATCTTTAAAACAACTAGGCTCATGATGGTTGGTCACGGCTGGCAAGAAAATTCGGTGATTAGGAGAAAACATAGTGTAATTGATAAAATGGGAAATAGGAAACTGGGTACTTGAAGACGGAGACGTAGTGGTGAGGGCGTGAGATGAGGGGCGATTAGTTGGGAGAACGAAGTCAGTAAGAGTAGAGTTTGGGAATTTGAGGCGATGGCCTCGACCCATTTCGACAAGGGCTGCTGGGTTGATCGGCTCAGTAGTGCTGGGTTGAGGCATCCTGTGTTCATCGCTACTGGTTGGGTCGGGAGTATTTGTTGGGGGTATGGGGCTGGTTGCTGTTGACAGTGGGAGAGATGGGGTCAGGAGTTTCGGTGGAGACAGAGGTTTCGATCGAGGCAGGGGTACCGCGCGAGATGGAGACATGGGTTTTGGTTGACGCATGAGTTCTTAGTGAGGCAGGGGTCTGAATGAGGGGACTGGTAGGGTCTGGCGGGACAATGGGGGTCATGGGTGGTAGTGGAGGTAGTTTGTGCAGGGTTTGGTTCACCAAAATTACTTGATCGATGAGTGCAAGGGTGTCACGTAAAAACAAAGTCGATGAGTCGTTGGTGTCGTGCAAATCAAGTGATTTATAGGGAAATTCATGTTCAACAAAGACGACATCTCGAGGCTCAAAATAAGAGCCACTGTCTAAGTTATAAACACGCCATCCCTTTTTGCCAATTGGGTACCCAAGGAAAATGATTTTGCGACTCCGGGACGGAAATTTATCACGGGTTCAATTTATATTTTTTACATAACAAAGACAACCAAAAATTCGAATATTTTCCATGGGTGGAGGTTTATTAAAGAACATCTCATACGGTGTGTGTCCATTAAGAATTGAAGTCGTGTACGATTTATTAAATGAACGGCGGTTAAGGCGCACTCCCCCCAAAAGAAAATAGGCAAGCTAGCTTGAAATAGAAGGGCACGAGCAACATTTAAAATATGACGATGTTTACGTTCTACTCTACCATTTTGTTGAGGAGTATCGAAGTTAGAGGTTTGAAATAAAATGTCATTAGTGTTAAAACAAGTGACAAGAGGTTTAAATTCCGTACCATTATCCATGCGTAAAATTTTAATTTTCTTATGAAATAGGCTTTCGATCATTGCAAAAAAATTAAGTAGATTTTGTTGAACTGAGCTTTTATAACGTAATAAATAGACCCATGTAGTACGTGAGAAGTCATCAACAATTGTTAAAAAATAACGCGACCCACAAGACCCATTTTCGGAATAAGGTCCCCACAAATCGCAATGTATAAAGTAAAAAATAGAATCGGCTTTATTCAAACTTAAAGAAAATTGTTCACGGGTTTGTTTTGCACGAAGGCAAATATGAAAATTCGTACTAATAAAATGAGACCGAGTCCGAGAAGGCTTAGAAATAAAGGTAAATAAGAAGAAATGTTGTAAAAGGGATGCCCCAACCTTCGGTGCCACAATTCAACGGAGTCGATTGAGCCCACCATACAAGCCCTTGCCGTCTCATTGCGAACACCAGTCAAATATATAGTATAGCCCCTCACGTTGCTCACCCCCAGCAATCACCGTTTTCGAGGAACGGTCCTGAATGAGGCAAAGTTGATGAGAGAATTGAATGGTTAAGGTATTGTCTAACAGTAAACTGGAAACATAGATTAAATGACAATTACGGTTAGTGGCATAAACGACACAAAAACCCGACACGAACCCGACACGAAATTAACGGGTTTGGGTTAAGGTTTAATGACTCATTTATGTAAGTGGGTCGACACGAAAACGATACGAGATTTAATTGGGTCGGGTTTGGGTTTAGCTCTTACAACACGAACCCGACACGAATATCATGTATACTAAATTAATTCTTATATTTATTCATCCTCTATCAAATAAATATATTAAAACTTTCCAAAATTGACATGAGACGAAAACACAACATGAACCTGACACGAAATTAACGGATTATGGTTGAGGCTTGATGACCCATTTATGTAACTGAGTCAACACGAACACGACACGAAATTTAATTGAGTCGGGTTTGGGTTGAGGGTTCATGACCCGTTTAACATGTGACACGAACACGAACCCGACACGACCCGTTCTGTTTGCCAGGTCTACTCACATATATTAGAGAAATGGGAAGAACACCCTAAATCGGAGGGAGTATAACATTCTGTAAAAATAATCTGACATTTACGTTAATGACATACATGTATTTCTATGTTTTCAAGAGTATATATTATAAAATTGTCGAACTAAATTAGAACTAAATTACATGTTTTATTTTCTAAGCTAAAATTACATGTATTTAAAAGCAAGTGGTTTTTTAGCTATCATTAATTTATTTCCTCTTATGCTCACATAAATGACTTCTTAGGTCATTATAGTTAGAGATTTTGAGTCCAATGCAACTATACAAAAGATTTTTCCCAGAGTCAAAGTTTGGATCCATTTCAATAGGAATGTAATAAGCCAACCGTTGAATTTTTCTTGACAGTACTCATTCTTGGAAATGTAATGTAGCAACAATGGACAGTAAGACTTATCAAGATAGGACAAAATTGCACCGCCGTGGTATGGTAACCACTGACTTGAAAACTATATTGGCACGACCGTGGTGGTAATCGTCTCACGCCGTTAGTTCCCAAAGGTTAACACTGCAACACTCGTACACAACCACTCCTGTACGAGAGCCTTGGAACAAACAGAACCATACCTAGGAAATTGTAGAAGCGAATTTGAGAGGGAGAGGTGAGAAAAGATTTTTGTGTATGTCTCAAACTGAAGTGGAAAATAAGCACTTAGAGGAACCAAAATGTGCTCCATAGAATGTGGTCAAAGACGTGATTAATGGAGATAATTAAGGTCCTTAATCGAAGCACATAACAATCACATTGACTGGCTGTTACAACAACATATTCTGTAAATGTGGACAACACACCTAACAAAGACCCAAAAAGATATAAGTGGTTTGTCTGAGCCCAAGCCCGGACTAGGCTGGCGTGCATGTGTTTGGACCCAAACCTACATGTCCAACACCCACAACAAAACACCCTTTATCACTCAATTGACCAAACAAAGGACAATGACAAATATAAGGAAGAAAAGGAAGGGGAAACCCATGTAGAATTGAAAGCTAAAATCAACTAGTTTTTATTATTATTGAATTCGACTGTAGTTGTTTAGACTTCATGATTAGTTGTTTTAGATTCCTGTTGTTAAATGTTTTGTTGCTTCAGACCTTTCAAAATAAGCAATTTGTAATTGGCCAATGGGATTAATTATTTATTTGAGCTTAAGCATTTGTCAACTTAATATATATTACCACGGGTGACTATATGATGACAACACGCCTAATTATTTGGAGAATGCCTTTTAAGACTCTTGAATAAATGGTGGTACTACACACATAAAGCTGTCCCACAAGCCTCGAGCAGAAAACATAAAATTAATGAAGAGTATGGATTTCAAGTACCTTAGGAGGGGGGGATTACGTACCCTTTCAAAATTTTCAACTTGTTCTTTCATGAACTTAAGATAGTTGAATCAAAGAATGAAGAAGAGTTCTGATTGAGGTAACAATTAGTTGAAATGTGACCAGTTCCTTTCAAAAACAGAAGAAGATGAGTGTTGACTGTTGCTTTGCTGAATCGTAAGTACATAAATAAATTGCATCGTAAATAAATAAAAGAAAGATCCACATACAATTTTAAATTGGTTCGGCTTACACTCTAAGGGCCTCCGTCCAATCTTCATTATACTGCTTGTTAATAAGAAATCTACTCTGACACCTTAAAAATGCCTACAATAAAATGGCCAACAACCTACTCCGGTTGCGGAATGATTTCATAGACAAACTTGTCATAAAACTCAACTATTGAACTGAAAGTTACAAGATTATGTTCCTCAGACTTGTTCTCAAAAGAACTGAACAGGACAATATAAGATCTAACTATTCAAGTAACAAGAACACGTTACAATGGCAACAAATGTCATCACAGTAATTCTTGAAGACTTTGAAATACCTTGGAAAGATTAAGGTTTTAAAAACGCTTGAAATGATTTTGTAAATGTAAGATAATGCTCTGAAAAGTCTTATCAATCTGAAGTAGAAAGCATTTTTAAAATAAAGCTAAAAAAATAAGTATTTATTGTTTTGGGTCGGGTTTAAAACTATTTATCAAAATGGTGTCCATGTAGGCTCGGATTTCGCGAACCAAAAATACGGAGGAAACACGCCATTAACAATGGCGTGTTTCTAGTGAGTATAAAAATGCAAACTTATAAAAATGGATTAAAGCAAACACGCCATTGGGAATGACTGGTTTTTTGAAAGAGACACGTCATTCCCATTGGCGTGTCTGTGAACAGTACCAAATTTTTTTTTTCTTTTTTTGGAAAAAAAAATTAAAGACACACCATTCTCAATGGCGTGTCTGTTCCGTGTTTCAGGTTTTGAAAACCCGAGACTGCGTGGACACTATTTTGAAAAATAGTTTTGAAACCGACCCAAACGACAAATAATTATTTTTTAACATTATTTTAAAAATGATTTCTCTGAAGTAAGAGAGCTCTCTATTTATAGAGGAATTGGACGATTTACAAGGGTTTAGACTTTAGAGAAATGCCTTGAGAGAGGTAAATAGCAAGCATAAAGGCAAAAATTAGTTATCTGAAAAGCTTGTGCATAAGTTAAAACTAACATAGGGTAAGCTATAAGAGGCAGCTCAAGGCTTTTGAAAGTACTTTACCCTCTAATTTTCATTCAATAAAACAAGCACAAGGTGACAAGGTTTCAAGGGGACGAGATAAAAAAGCAACCATGCGTTAAAAAAGATTCATTTTTAACTCTTTCCTTCCTACAACCCTTTTACTTTAAATAATTACAAAATGATAGAGAGCTCCGCTCGAGTAAGAAAAGATATTTTCATATTTATGGCTTTTGAAATCGAAATGCGAGTTTTGTTCAAGAAGTTCAGACATAGGCAACAGTCATACTTACTGTGATCATAGCAAATAAGTATAACTCTTGCCATTACCCATTGCCATATAATATTTACAAGTACTTTTACATGAGTAGTCATATTCTAAGACAACAACAACTAAGACATAATTTTTGACTTTATATTGACTTCTTTCTTGATTAACATTGCATTTAGGAGAAACGCAAGAACCTGAGAAACACCCACTTGTAAAGCATATCAAGTTAGCATGTCATCATCAACATAAACTCAAAAAATTCCCCATTTGATGATGACAAGCCTATTATAGTATACTAATGTTCCCAGAAATTCCCCCTCAATTGATCAGTCCATGTTGTATCCATATGAGACTAAGGTCAAACTAGGTTTATGCAATTTGACAAGAACCTAGAATCAAGCCACATACAAGCCTACTGTCAGTCTGTCACCACTTACCTAAGGTATTAAGCAAGAGTTAAAACATCACATGTGCACACAACATGCTTCCTCCTCTTGATATCATCAAAGGGAGAAGAAGTTCCCCAAATACAGACAAAGCAAGCATAATAATCCACATGAAAACATAGATGACCAAAGATAATGTTAAGTTCAACCAACAAGGATCAAAAGTATTTAAAGTACACCACCAAAATAACCGTAAGATATGGCAATTCAAATCAAGGGTAAGCCAAAAGGATGGATAGAGGAAATGGTGAACTACGATGATGAGGCACCACAACTCCTCTAAGTTCGCACAACTCCTCACGCATGCTCCTCACATATGTAATAATCTTTATAGAAAACTCTTTGAAAGCTTCCTCTAGAAGGCTTTCCCCTTTTAGAAACTCGGAGACTCAACCTTTAAATTCTTATTTGAGAGTATGACGATGGCTTGGAGGCTATCATTTTTACCCGGAGTCCCATCTTGACCAGTTGGTCGACGGACATCTTGTTCAACATGAACATGAACCCGAAACTAGTGCTTAATAAAACACCCTTTTGTCTTGAATGCCACCGAGATCCAGATCCCGTAGGGGGGCCATATAAGTGATGAAGTATCACGAGAAAGTACTCTCTTGGCAGTGAGGGAGAGGTTGCGTAAAATGAAAGCATGAAGGTTAACTGGCTTGTGTGTGGCGATATGATAAACAAGATATTGCTGGGCGATATGGAGTTTGTCACGGTCGTTGGAGATAAAGAGGGTGCGACAGATTAGGTTGAACAATGGTCGTTGAGAAGGAAGTAAGTCAGAGGTTTTTATTATTTTTGAGGAGGTTGTTTCTGGATTCAAGGTCAGGGCAATATTGAGAGGAGAGGCATGGGGAAAAACATGCCAGTTTTTACAGGAAATGAGTCATAGCCAGTATTTGGGATTCGCAAAATTTGAGCAAGTTCGTGAGACAAGGAGAAACTTTTGCCATTTACGGTAGCGGTAATAGTGGTAAGAGAATCCACAACTTGAAGAGTGGAGTAAAATTGAATTAACTCACTTACATAGACCGAAGTCGTGGAGGCGATGATACTAGACCAACCTTGAGTCTCAGTGGCTTCTTTGAAGTATTTTAAGAAAGAAGAATGGGTGTACCAATAAAAGTCAAAGATTCGGGTTGTGTGTACCAATCCATGCTCCAGAAGAACCTCACAAATACTCATCGTGAGATGACGAAGGCAAAGCTCAAATAGCTGTTGGAGAACAACCTCTTTCTCCCATTTCGTAGTGACCGGATCAAGAGTATCTAGTGCGAGGTAGACTTGCTCAGGGATCTTGGTTGACCCAGATCTATCTCTTATGGTCTCCTTAGATCGATTTCGTTTATACGGTGATTCTACCGGTTACTCCTTCGACTTTTTTACTTGTTTTTCCTCAACGTGCTTGGTTCGTTCCTTGACAATATCAGACATAATTTTCTTAGATTCTTCCTTTTCTGAAACCTCATTTTCTTCCGGAGCATTCGGGATGGTGATAATGGGTACAGGGTACCGCAAGGTTGGATCTGGGCACGGTCACTTCAGAGGAAGAGACCAATCCCATAACAATAGGAATTTTTTCCTTTTCTTTTTCTTTTTTTGGATCCTTTCCCTTTTCTTTTTTTCGAATCCTTTCCCTTTTCTTTTTTTCGGATCCTTTTCTTTTTTTTTGCTTGTTTTTCAAGGGGGGTTTCCTCCACAATCGAATCTGTCTTGGAGATGCGCTCCATTTCCGAGGGACCTACCTTCTTAGCATACCCTTTTTTTGAGTAAGATTGCGTTTTTTGTGCGAATGAGAGAGGAGATCGAAGATCGGAGGATCCCTTTGAATCGAATGAAACGATTGGGTAGCCGCGACCAACTTGGACGAGCAAAGGATTTGGATTCAAGGTAGGTGGTGGAGACATTTTGGAAGGAGATGTTTCATTTCTCTTCTTTTTTGAGTAGATCTAGGTTAGTGAGCTAGTAATGAATTCGGTTTGATGGTGGGGTTACGGTTGAGGTTCTGATGAAGTGGGTGGTGGAAAAAGTAATTTTGATGTGATGTGATGGGACGGTAAATTTTAGGCTAGTTTTTACCATGGTGAAAAGATGGTTAGGGTTTTGTTTGACGAGGGGGAAGGATGGAGGTGAAATTTGGTGGATGAAATGGGCCGACCTTTTCATTGGTTTGTTTTTGTAAGGAGTTTGATTGTTTTGAGGGATAAGTTAGTCAGAGTAATAAAATAAATAGGTCCAAGTGGATGAGCCCAACTTAAATGCACACAATCATGTCATAAAATGGATTAAAATGAGGTGCTAAGACTAGAATAAGAGGAAACGACTTACATGCCAATCTAATCAATCGCGCAGAAAATTAGCAAACACATTAGAATTATAATCAATTATTTTAACTAATTTCCAACAAAAAAATTTCATACTGTTTTCTTGCAAGTGGTTTAGTAAATATGTCGGCAATTTGATCTCCGGTTTTGCAAAATATAAGTTTATTATGACCTTTTTCTACATAATCACTAGAAAAAATGATGACGTATTTCAATGGGATTCTTTTGAGATATTAATAGCCATCTTATTATCACACATAAGGTGAATAAAGTCAACGTTCATAGCAAAATCATGTAGTTGTTTTCGTATCCAAAGAAGTTGTGAGCATCATTAAGCGGCACTAATATATTCACTTTCAGCGCTAAGAGAGCAACGTATTTTTCTTTTTTCAAACCCCAAGAGATGAGACATGGACCCAAGAAGGTAGCAATAATTCCGGATGTACTCTTTCGATCTACCGTGCACCCAACATAATCCGCACCCGTTATATCCAACAAGATCAAAAAGATACAAGAGGGGGTACCATAGATAAAGGTCTTGAGTTTCAATTAAATATCTAAGAAGTCGTTTAACGGCTTTTAAATGTGATACTTTTGAATTTGAATGGAATCTCGCACATAAGCAAACACTAAAGAGAATGTTGGGATGACTAGTGGTTAGTAAAAGAAGTGAATTAATCATTCCTCTATACACTTTTTCATCAATGCTTTTTCCGTTTTGACCCTTATCCAATTTGAACGTGGATACCGTGGGTGTATAGTATTAATTAGCATTAGTCATCTTAAATTTCGTAAGCATTTTCCTAATGTACTTTTGTTGGTGAATCATGATTCCTTCTTTTGTTTGATGATTTGAAGACCAAGAAAGAATCCAAGTTCACCCATCATGCTCTTCTCAAACTTCGATGTTGTTAATTCGGAAAAATAAGTATAAAGGAGTTTGTTCGTCGCATCAAATATAATGTCGTCGACATATACTTGTAAAATCAATAGTCCTGATGACTGTGACTTTATGAACAATGTTTTGTTACCGAACCTCTTGTGAAGCTATTTTCGAGAACAAATTTTTACAATCTCTCATACCAAGCTCGTGGAGAATGTTTCATCCATAGAGAGCTTTGCCAAGTTTAAATACATGGTTCGGAAGTTCATTATCCATAAAACCCAGAGGTTTCTTCACAAAGACCTCATCTTCTAAATATCCATTCAAGAAAGCGGTTTCGACATCCATTTGGAAAAGGGTGATTCCGCAAAAGCTATAAGTAATTGTATGGCCTCAAGTCTACCTACCGGTGCATAGGTTTCATCGTAATCGATACCCTCTTATTGATTATACCCTTGCACCACTGGTATAGCTTTGTTCCTTAAGATTTATTTTGAGTCATCGAGCTTATTGCGAAAGACTCATTTGGTACCAATGACGTCACAGTTTGTGGGCCTATGGACTAAGTGTCATACCTGATTTCTCTCGAATTGGTTGAGCTCTTCTTGCATGGTCATCAACCAATAGGCCTCAATCTGTGCTATTGTCACATTGGCAGGCAATATTTGAGAAATAAACGCATTATGAGCACAAAAGATCTTGAGAGAGGCTCTTGTTTTGATTTCCGACCCCACATCACGTGTTAGATTGGTGAGTGGGTGAGAAATCTGATGTTTCCACTTCTTAGGATTTAAGGTGATTTGTTCCCTTTGAATGAGTCACCATCCAAGAGTTGAGTGACTTGATGAGAGGATTCTTCAATTTGAGTACTTGCTGAGGTCATAGTAGGTGCTACTGTGACTAAGGTAGTGCATTGATCGGTTCCTCCTAACTGATGCCTTTGCCAGTGAGAAACAGTAAAGGTGTTTGTTGTTGTTTTGCTTCAGCTCTTTCCAACTCTCCGCTCTCCATAAATGTTGGCTCTTCTCTAGTCAATACGATCTTAAACGAATTATTTTCCCGTCATTTTGCTCGTGTTAAAAAATATTTGATTAATAATAAATGACATGGACACTTTCTTCGATCAACATGGTTCTTTTGTTGTAAATTTCATAGGGCTTACTATATCTGAAGTAACCAATGAAAACCGCCTCAATACTACGAGGGTTGAATCTTCCCAAATTGTTTTTACCATTGTTGCGAACAAAAAATTTGCTTCAAAAACATTTGAAGTATGACAAATTTGGTTTTCTCCCTCGTAGTAATTCGTAAGGCGTTTTATTAAGTATACTCCTTATCATTACTCGATTTATGAGTGTAACACGATGTGTTCACCGCTTCAGCCCAACATTTTCGTGGCAATATGCTACTTAAGGGCATTGTTCTAGCCATGTCCTCGAGGGTTCTATTCACACGTTCCACAACACCATTTTGTTGGGGAGTTCTAGGATCGGAAAAGTTATGATCAACTTCATTATCATCACAATAGGCTCCAAAAGATGAGTTCTCAAACTTGGTTTGGTTCTAGATCGAACTTGGTTACACGTCTTTGACTTGTCTACTTTCAAGAATGACCTCATGAGTTGTGGCATCAATGATTCGACACAAGCTAGCACTAAATTTCACCAAGTTACCACAATCCTATAGTTTAGAAATACTTAGGATATTATGTTGCAAATCTTTGAATAGCCGCACATTGTCGACACAAAGTAACGATGACTTACCAACTTTTCCAAGACCTATTTGTTGAGTCCTCCGCAACGGGCTTATAGAATTAGTTGCATGAGACCGGCCCACAAGCAAGTGAGGTTCCATCCTAAAACCAATTGGTGATAGGAGGAGTAGCCCACTTACTTATAAGCTAGTCCATTCACTATTATTCTACCGATGTGAGATAGATGCCCCTTACATACATATGGGAAGAGACCTCAACACTATTTCTTCACTTTTCTTGTTGTAACCAAACGTTACCGTGCCACTTTCATAGGCTATTCAAAGACACATTATTCATGATCATAAGATTGAGAGGTGAGACAAATGATTTGACACCGAGGATATTTGGGGTAACAACGAGTCTTAGTGTTGCCTTTGAAATCAATTCCAATCTTATTTTCATGATCATAAGATTGAGAGGTGAGAAAATTGACCACGATCTGACTTCCTTCCCATTTTTGATAAAAATAGTTTGGCTTCTGACAAATTTTGGTTGAGTTTCTCTATTTTGGCAAGATGGGTTTGGTTGGTTTGTTGAGAAATTTCTAATTCCTTTTTCTTTTCAAAATATTTGATTTGAGATCCATGAAGGAATTAGACTTCTTTTCAACAAGAAGTTTAAGAAAAAAGACACATTGTTCGGAGTGTACCCATATTATACGACACTTTCTACATTTAGTTTTGAGAGCATTGCAATCGTTTTTAAGCTATCGCGGTCCTTTTAAGAGATGAAATTGGATTATTTAAAGTCGTTTTTTCATCGCTGAGATCAGTGGTAATAGTACATGGGAAAGTGGCTTTCAGACATTCAATTTCATCCGTTAACTCGGCAACTTTGACCTTAATTATTTCTTGATCTTTAAAAATATCATCACATTCCTTTGTCAATGAGGAAATTTGTGAGATTAAGGAAGTGTTGATTTTCTGAAGTTCGAAGTCAAAAGATGACTCAGTGATTTTAGAGGACTCAAGTGTTGGAGTAAGTGTCCTCCACAATAGTGCATTTATATAATAAACCTCATTTGGAATATACGTGGCATGATTAGTATATTTTGATACTCCACGTCAGTTGGTTAACGTAAATCGGTAACGCTCGGCTGACTAGAGTTTGACGTTATTGTCGTATGACGGCGGTGATCAACTGATCCCTTTAGGTCACACCTATAGGATGACACCCAAATAGAATACTAATTATTTGTATACGATACAGTGTAATTAGAGCATCACATATATTTGATATGTACGTTTAGTTACGAGAGTTATTTATTGGAAATTGAGTTAGGAACTTATTCCACTTAAGTTTATTAGTCAATTATACGATAACTGACTGAATAAATTTTACGTCTTATTTTAATACGATTAAATAAGATTTAATTTAATGATTAATCGTTAATTCATTAAATTAGTTGAGGTTATGCATATATTTTGAGGTAGAGGTAATTAGTTAATTATATTTACAAGGAGTTGTAAAATAAATTAACTGGGCATTGTGGGATCCATTATATATTAATATAATGGTAAAATATCACTTAAAAGTTAAGTACATATTGTTTATTAATTTGAGTCATATAATTGTTATATGATCAAATTAACACTTAATTATACAAGATAATTAAGCATATGATTAATAAGTATTTGTGGGACAAATATCAAAAATCAAAATGGTCCATTGTGGACTCATGTGCACCGGTTTTGAGTAGACAAAATCACTAGTGATTTTGCTCTACCAATTCCACACTCCACCATTTGATTATGACATGTATGACACATGATCATTATCATTATACAATCCCATACACTACCTATTTGCATGGGAATAAAAAATGAGCAAAATATGAGCCACAAGGGCTAGCACCAACCGGCCATATGGCTTTTATAAGTGAACAAGAGTTGTTCACAATTTGACCAATTCATTTTGCTTATTTTTCCACTTCTCTTTCTAACTCAACAACTCTCTAAAAATCACATACATACTAATATTCATATCATATTACTAGAGTAGTAATACTATAAT
The DNA here is from genome assembly GCA_022085475.1 of Heliosperma pusillum. Lineage (NCBI taxonomy): Eukaryota > Viridiplantae > Streptophyta > Magnoliopsida > Caryophyllales > Caryophyllaceae > Heliosperma > Heliosperma pusillum. The sequence continues at coordinate 44,460 of JAIUZE010009338.1, read as the reverse complement.
ATTAGTAGTATTTATCTTACTTATTATCTAGTTAATAATAAGCTAAGATTATTTGGGTTTAATCTTGGGTGCAACAAGAAGGAGACCTTCTACTTTGGAGGTTGTTTTATGGTGGATCATCCATTAATTTCATACTCAAGAACAATAAGAAGGAGTTCTTATTGTGCCCATATTGAACCGAAAAATCCCAATATAAGGATATTTTGGTCTTATCTTTTCTTTTATGCTTTTATATTTGCATGTATGATAACTAGATCCTAAATCATTAAGTTAATGTAATTTAATGAACTAATTAGAGGAGTCTAATTAGAGGTCTATGACTTTCATCAAGTTGTTTAGTTAAAATTTTATTTAACTTGTGCAATCTTTTCATTTCATTCTCAATATCAGAGGTGACAGTCACAGACTCTGTTGCTTTTAGTTCATTTTTCAGGAGAACGTTTTCCTTGGCTATCTCCTCAATTTCATCTTGCATCATATTCAACTTTTCCGTTTGAGTACGACACTTGTCAAATAGCTTGTCAAGAAGTTGACACACCTTCCTTTTGGAATAAGTTATAACCTTGGCTTTAAGGTTTTTTTTTTACCTCATCGTCGGCCCCCGAGTCAGAATTATCGGGATAGGCCATGAGACATCTAAGAGTTTCATTTTTTTTAGTTTTATTAGTCTTTGTTTTGATTCGATTTGTTAATCACACTTTGCCTCAAGTACATCCTCGGTGTCATCATCGTAATCAGATTCAGACATACCCTAAATGACGGGCATGACTTTGTGTTTAATGTCATTTGGCCTTGACTCTCTTTTCCTTAGATATAATTTCTCCCCATTTAGGACATTATTTATTTTGATAAGTTTTATCACCACACTTAAAGCATCGAACTCCATTAGATCTTTTCGTAGGATAACATTTTTTCATTGGATTATTGCTGAACTTTCTTTGACCTTAACTGTTGACCATTCCAACTTTGTTACGAGAGAACATAGCGAATTCATATTCTCCACCGTCTTCCTCATCACTTGAGGTTGACTTACGAGCAAGCCCTTTCCCTTTAGGATTATCACTAGAAGTCTTCATAATAATTTGCTCATGGGCAATTAGTGATCCCATAAGGTCATGAAGGGTTAAAATAGATGGTCTTTAGCTTGTTCTATGGTCGTGAACTTAGCTTGCCATTTAAACGAGAGACTTCAAAGACTTTTTGAACAAGGTCCTCGAACTCGAAGGTCATATCAAGACTTTTAAGTTCATTAATAATACTAACAAAACGAGAAGAGAGACTATTGATGAATTCGTTTTTAGTCATAATGAACAACTCATATTGTTGCATGAGTAGGTCAATATGATGCTTCTTGACGTGGATGGTTCCTTCGTAAGCAAGTTCAAGACAATCCCAAATTTCTTTGGCCGATGGACAACTGGCAATTCGACTCACATCTTGAGAACCAATGCAATTATGAAGAATTTTCATTACCTTTTAGTTCTTTTCGACTTTTTTATAGTCATTCTCATCGTAATTTCCTTCACTTTTAAAAGTTACTTCCCCTTCTTTGGAAGTCTCCGTTATAGCGAGGGGACCATTCTTGACAATGATCTAATATTAAAAGTCTACGCTTTTAATGTTACGTTCCATTTTGAGTTTCCACCAACCATAATTCTCACCGTTAAAGATCGGGATCTTACAGGGTTTTGAGGAATCCATTTGCAGCAGGAGCTAACCCAAAGGGGCCACCTTGAGCAGACCATGATCAAGCTAAGACAAGAAAAAGCTTGAGACATAGGCTAAGACACAAGCCAAGCAAGGAGAAGCAACACCAAACAAGCAACAGTCCAACAGAAACAGACCAACCCTCAGTCTGCACCACTCAACTTCCAGCCACCAAAGAGGTTCACCAGGTCATCCCAGCAATCCCCACCTTGGCCCTCTGCCTAGTCCACATAAGGCTCAACAAAAAATTCCAGGAGAATTTTCCAAAGGTTTAGTCTAAGTACATGAAAAACAGCATTGAATGTTCAAGTCCAGAAAAGAGTCCAACATGGTATTTTCATAAAAACAACCCAGTTGAGGCTCCCTTTTGCATTAGGTCAGGTAGCACCATGAATAATAAGGTCCCTAAATCACAAGTAAAGCCTTGATGAGAGCCAAGGCCAAGTAAAACAGCCAGACAACCCAAGCAGAAGACAAATTGAAACTTTGTCATTTCAGGAAAACAACAAAACTACTTTATGCTTTATAGTTCAGTTTGTGTCTCTACTTTATTGTCTGTACTATTTAGCTGTTAAGCTCGTCCTCATTAGGAGACTTTCAGTAGATGTTAAAACGTTAGTTGAGAGTCCTTTGCAGCCGTTAGATGAGATTTGTATCCTAGGGTCAGCAATCCTTTAAATTTCCTATATAACATGCCCTTGAATTGAGTCATTCTATTAAGGAGATTCTTATTGAATGAATAAAAAACAAACCTTTGGGAAATAAATTCTCAACTCTCAAATTTGTGCTTAAGTTTGTAGTTTGAAATAGACCTAGTTATTTACTCTGTGCTTACTGTGAATAATAGATTAGATACTGTTTGGCATTACTGAATCAATTTTGTGTCTTACTATGAGTTGTTTTAGTTGTGTTGTTCAAGTATGAGTCTTAATCATGTGTTAATTTGTGGATTTAAGTCTTAAACTTGTCAATTTAACTAGTTTTCTTCATGTGTCAGGTCGTGGGAGCCAATCAAGTTGGCTATATCTTTGTTATTTTCAACAAAAACAAATTGTGTCTAAGTCAGGGTCCATTTATGTCTGTTTGAGTTATTATTTGTGTTTAAAATAGTGAAACTCTTCCTAAAACTGTTAAATTTCATACAGTATCTTATAACACCTCCAACTTGGTTGTCAAAAAATTTCAAAAATTGATAAGGTCATTTGCTATTTTTTAAAGTTAGTTTGAACTCAGGCTGCATTCCTGCATGACCTGTGAGTTTACACTGCAAATTGGTTATCAGAGCTTTGGTTGAGAGTTAGAAGTCTATTATTCCTTAACTACTTTAAAATACAAAAACATATCAATGAGTGAAGAGAGGCTTGTAGGAATTGAGGAGAAGGTAGAACAGTTAGCAGGAACTGTCAATGTAATGCTAGCTGCTCTAAACGCTGTCATGAACAACATTCCAAACCCACCAACAGGAAGATCACCTCCAAGAAGAAGACCACCTCCAAGAGGCAGAGGCAGAGTTCGTGGCCACATGGGAATAGGAAGAGGTCAACGCCTACAGAAGGAAAAATGGTCAGATTCAGGAAAAAGCAACATGACATATGAAGAAGTCCCTGAACACTGATAAGCATCTCAAGGTAGAAATCCCTGAATTCTCTGGTAGTTTAAATCCTGATGACTTACTAGAATGGATTAGGGATCTTGAAAAGGTGTTTGAATACAAAGGCTACAATGATGTTAAGTCATTTAAGGTTGTTGTTTTAAAATTAAAGCGCTATGCTTCTTTAAGGCTTGATAATCTGAAACACCAAAGGCTTAAAGAAGGGAAAGAACCCCTTAAATCTTGGTCCAAACTTAAAAATTAAATGTTGAGTAAGTTTGTCACCAAGGACTATACCCAAGACTTGTTTATTAAACTGTCTAAGCTTAAGCAAGAAGAGAGACCTGTTGAGGCATGCCTAAGAGACTTTGAGCAGTTAGCACTGCATTGTGAGGTTAGTGAAAAGCCAGAACAGAGAATTACTAGGTTCCTAGAGGGGCTAGATAGGAACATTGCTGCTAAGGTTATGATGCAACCCCTTTGATCCTATGATGATGTTGTTAACCTTACACTACGAGTCGAGAATATGGGAAAAACCAAACCCACTATGTCTAAACCTGCTAATAGAATTATGTACAGATCCTACAGTGGCATTAAGATTAGAGAAACCCTAAAACAACCACCCAGTCCACCACTGACAAGGGAAAGGGTGTTGTGAACCCCAAACCTAACCCCACCCCAACTGAAAACAAGATTAAGTGCTTCGAGTGTCAAGGATATGGCCATTTTAGGAAGGGTTGTCCTTCTAAGAGGACTATGACAGTCATGGAGGTAGAAGAATGGGAGAGGGAGGGGCTTGTTGAGTATGAGGTTGATGACATCATGGTCTTAGAAGAGGTAACAACTGAGGAGGGACCAGGTCAAGACTTAGTTATGGCTCACCCTGATACAGGCCATAACTTAGTCTTATGGAGAGTCATGCATTCCCCACAAGCACCATTGAAAGATGACCAAAGGTCTTTGATATTCAGAAGTAGGTTCACAATTTAGGAGAGGGTCTGCAACTTTATTATTGATGGAGGTAGTTGTACTAATGTGGCTTCCATCACCCTGGTGAATAAGCTGAACTTAGTCACTCAAGAGCATCCACACCCCTACAAACTAAGGTGGCTTAAAAAAGGACCTAAGGTGAGGGTTGACAGGTAGTGCTTAGTTCCATTCTCCATTGGAAAGGTATACAAGGATGAAGTAATGTGTGATGTGGTTCCCATGGAAACTTGCCATCTGCTGTTGGGAAGGCCTTGGGAGTTTGACAGAACCACAACTCAGCAAGGGAAAGAGAATATTTACAGTTTCGGGCATGGGGGAAAGAAGATCACTCTAACACCCCTACCACCTAATTGAAAAATTATAGGTGTCCTAATATGTCTGAAAACATCAATGGAGTATTATTCTTATCAGAAGCAGCTATGATTAAGGAGTTCAAGGAGGAACAACCAATTCTAATTCCACTGTCAAAGGAGGTTCATAAGAATGAACAGGCTAAGGTACTTGCATAGGTTGAGCCATTGATAAAAAAAATTACCAAAATTTGTTCCCTGAAAAGGTTTCTAGTGGCCTGCCTTCCATAAGGGGGATTGAACATTAATTAGATTGACCTTGTGCCATGATCTGTGTTTCTTAACAAGCCTGCATACTGATAAGTGAATATTTGTATGATTTTATCCCCTCATTTTAGCTCGATTTGATATGGTTTATTCACTTTAAGAAGTGGTTTTATGAGCTAATCTCTCCTTTGCAGTATTTCTCGTGCTTTAATGTCATTTGTAGGAATTGAGTCGTTTCTACTTCAAATCCCATCATTTGAAGGAAATATGAGCAAGGAGAATCTAAGAAGGACGATTACGTGAGGTTAAGATGGCATGCTATAAAGATCTAGAGGAACAAGTTTCAAGTCATTCCGAGCTCATATGCACATGTTGCGACAGTTTTGCTATTCGTCGACCAAAGTCGTCTCAAACCTCATGCTCCGACCCTTAACCCTTGGGGAAATGATCAGGCCCAAATAGGGGAGGAAATGAGGCCCAAGAGGTGTTAGTTACATCCCCGTTCGAATCTAAAGTCAATGGAGTCAAGGTAGATCAAATCACGTACCAAGGGAAGATCAAACGAAAGTCAAAGTTCTGAACAGACAACATCCCCGATCGGGGATCCACAAATCCGATCGGGTTTATTGTATTCTACGCATCTTCTCTTCATCTACCTCTCTTTAATGCAAGGCTTAATGGCTTATTAAATGGGCATGAATCCGGACACATTTGAGCAGCCTCTCAACCTTATGAATAGCCTAGCATCACACACAACAAAACATGTACAAAACAAATACTTCTCTCTTTAGTTTAGTTTTCTTCTTTCTCTCATCTTTCTTAGTTTTAGTTTAGTTTTAGTTTTCTCTAGTTTAGTTTAGTCTACTTCTAAGTCTTCTTCAATTGTAGTTGTTCTACTTGTAATTGGAATTCTAGTTTCCGGGTTTGCATTTTCCTATTTAAGTTCCTATTCCATTTCAATCTTTGCTCATCCTTTCCGGTAATCCTTATTCTTGTTTTTACATTTCCTTTATCATGTTTACCATTCTTAGTTTTATAATCTTAGTTCCCCTTTCATTGTTAATCATGCATAAGTAATCTTTGTTCTAGGGGAAGGATTAACATGTCTAATTAATCTATAAGTATAAATTGATTCCGGGTAGGATTGTTTTAGTTGTCTCTATTTCTTGTTTGATTCTCATGATAGACTTTGTTTATTGGCCATAATCAATTGTTTATACTTGTCAATTTCCGTCTCAAGGGCGAGAGTCGAGATGAAAATTAAAGGACTGGCAAGAATAGTTTAGTGACCTAACCAGTCTGAGAGGACGTTAGGACCCATTAAAAAGTCGGTACGAATCCGAGAGGAATATACCATTTAAAGACTTGGACAACTATGATTTTTCTAAACCTGTAATCAACTTTGCTTTTAAATTGATTAGCATGTGAACCCCGATCCCTAGATCCTTTTCTTTATTGTATTGTCTAGTTGTTTATTATAGCATTTAGTAATTAGTGACAAACATTTGTCAATCGTACAAGATAGAACTCTAACCATAACTATTCACAAGTATCTCCCGTCTCCCCGAGATCGACCCCTTACTTCCCTAATTACATTAATTTGTTGTTAGCCTAGTCTGGGTAATTTATCTTTGATTAGGGTACGCGACAACCCTGTCAAATTTTGGCGTCGTTGCCGGGGAGCACGGTTTTGTTTATTTGTGATTAGTAGAGTTTTACCTTGTCTTTTTCTTTTTCTTTTTTTTTCTTCTTTTTTTTTCTTTTCTTTTGCCTCGAGGAACACTTGTTCCTTGAGATTTTTCTCACATTTTCCTTGTAGTATAGTGACTCTTTTCAGGTAATAGGAATATTTTCTTTCAAAGGGATTGCTTTATTTTCTCTCAATGACTATCTATTTCCAACCTCCACAATGTGAGAATGCGCCTTTCCATGAATACCTCGACCGATTTTATAGCTATTATAACCATATTATCTCTCTTGGGTATACCCTTGATGAGACCTATATGAAACATGTCGTGCTTCATGAAAGGCTCATTGAGTGTCGTAGCCTGGCTATGCAATTGAGTAGTGGAAGTCTTTATCAGAAGAGAGGAGAGGAACTTTGGATTTTCTTGGACTTTATGGCATCCCAATCTCGGGAAGAAACGCACCGGCGGTTGAGAATCCAAAAGCAAATCAATGAAATCATGGCTCAAATTCAAATGCTCAAAGGGCAAAAGGAAGAACCCACGTTTAAAAAATGTAAGCCAATCAATTTTCCTTATGCTTTTTCACCTCCCCATGTGAGTCTATTTTCTCCTATGCTTTTTCAGCCCCCCCATATAAGTCTAATTCTCCCCAATCATATGAATTAATAGATGACGATGATGATGGTCCAACCTTTTCTATTGAAAGTCACTCTAGTGTCGTTCCATTTGACAATTTTGAGACCCCCATTATTGATATTGACCATATGGTAGTCGAGACTTTAGACAAGGATGTTGTTAAGCCCATTTGTGACTCCAATGGAGAGTCGTCGATCGAGTCATCAGATTTCTTTGAAAATCCTTTCGCTAAGGATATTTCAGATTTATTTGAAAATGATAATGGGTTTTGTGAACCTAGCCTTGAAATTAAGTGGGATCAACCACCCATTTTTGATTCCCACTCCTTTGATTCACCCTACCCCCAATTAGAGTCCACTAATGATATTTTGGGAACTAATTGTTTGTTCCATGATCTTAAACATTTCACTCCATCTCTCACTGACGAGTGGAGCAGTTCAGTGGTCATCTATGAAGTTTGTCATGCGCACAATGATAAGATATATCAATTCTTACCTTCAATATTTCATGCCTATATCTTGTCAATTGCTTACATATGTTTTTGTATAGCTCATGCGCAGGTATATGATCGACTTCTAAGGGCATTGACATGCTTTTTAAGGCACAAAGAATGATTTTCATTAATAAAGAGTCTAGCAAGACATTTAAATAAAGCTTCGCGGGAGGCAACCCGTGTTTTATTATATTTTTGTTATGAAATAAATTATTTTTGTTGGACAATTTAATAATGTTAATTTTTAAATAATTCATTTGGTTTTGGTTCTAATAGCTTTGACAATAAGACAATAATTTTATCTAGTATTGTAGTAGCTTGTTCATCACAGGTACTTTGGTGCTTGGGTTGTACTTTGCCCCCGTTTTCAAGCTAGCTTGGGGGAGCTGCTGCACGGTTGTATGTTTTCTTTTCTTTCTTTACCATTTTGTTGAGTCGTCCCCCATTCCTTTGTTGGTTATGTTGTCCTTCTTTGTGTTTTGTGCGCTTAAACCCGTTTCGCACATTGAGGACAATGTGTTATTCTAGCTTGGGGGAGGGATTTAGTTTGTGTCGTTGTTTATTTAGTCTAGTTGTTTATTGAATTTGAAAAATTTGAAAAATCCAAAAAAAATCAAAAAATTAAAATTTTTTAATAAAAGTTGTGTGTTTTGTCCACCCAATTGTGTTGTGCATAATGTCATTCCTCAATGCATTTCCCTTATTGTAGCTTTTTAGCCAATGTTTCACGCTTTTGACGGGATTTTGCATACATGGGGATGTCTTGTACACAGTGGGTGAGGGATTGATTTTAGACTTATTAGGCTTGATCTTGACTTTGGCAAACTACATATACGGTAAGGTAGAGCCTCCAGTGATCGGTACATCTATACCCGATCCCAATTAGGTGTGTGTAGTTTCTCCTTATGATTTGCGTCACATCAAAAACGCACAAGTATGGTTTTCATTCCTTTTCTAGTGAGCATTACATTCATGATTTAAAAAAAAACATTTGAAGCCATTCACTTTGAATCCATTGCCTACATTTAGCCCCTTTTCACATTGTTTCACATTTCATTAGCTACATGTAAAAATATTGCCTACCTTGTTAAGTTAGTAGCTATACCGTTTGTGTTTGGGTGCTCATTTGGGATATTGTTCAAGTTATGTCAAAGTGATCTTGATTGGATGGAATTACTGATTGACGTACCAGAAGAAAAAGAAAAAAAAAAGAGTTCAAAGAAAAAAAAAGAATGAGAAAAAAAAATGAAAAAAAAATGGTTTATGAAAAGGAGAAGAAGTTGTGAGTGTTATTTCCATGATCCGAAATTCAAAAAGTTGGGAAATTCACTCTTGTGTTGCCATGAGTATAAGCCAATTTGCTATTTTTGGCTTAGTTTTATTTTCTTGGGAATGGTTCCGAGTTTTGATTGAGCATCCTTGCATAATTGGTATGTTGCTAGCTTGCCCTTAGCTCCACATTACCATAATTCATTTGTCCACTTTGTTACCCATCTCCCATAGCCTTCTTCTTGCTTTTGACTTCTTTCTATGCTTTTCATGATTGTTTTGACTTGTAGTTTTTGAATGTTTACCATATTAGATTGTGGGCGCATTCTCATGAGTCGTAGATAGGAGAGTGCCACTCAAATATAAAATAATATTTCCTTGATTTATATAAAAATTTGAGTGTTGAGTGCACCGTGAGAGTCCATTGTCAAAAGATCATGCAAGAGCCGAAAAGTCTATTTGATGTTCCTTATGCTGCGCCGTTATGTAAATCTCAACCATGTTTTGCATTTTCCCTATGCCCACGTTGTTTCGGGATGTATTTCATTGTGCTCTATAAGCTACTTGATGGGATTTTCATTTGGTTGGATTGATTGTTGCTCGTCGCCCTTGTCCTTGTCATGTTTGTTATTGTATGCTTGCTTGAGGACAAGCAAGGGTTTAGCTTGGGGGAGTTTGATAAGTGAATATTTGTATGATTTTATCCCCTCATTTTAGCTCGATTTGATATGGTTTATTCACTTTAAGAAGTGGTTTTCTGAGCTAATATCTCATTTGCAGTATTTCTCGTGCTTTAATGGCATTTGTAGGAATTGAGTCGTTTCTACTTCAAATTCCGTCATTTGAAGGAAATATGAGCAAGGAGAAGCTAAAAAGGACGATTACGTGAGGTTAAGATGGCATGCTATAAAGATCTAGAGGTTCCGAGTCAAAGGGAACAAGTTTCAAGTCATTCCGAGCTCATATGCACAAGCTGCGCCGGTTTTGCTATTCGTGGACGAAAGTCGTCTCAAACCTCATGCTCCGACCCTTAACCCTTGGGGAAATGATCAGGCCCAAATAGGGGAGGAAATTAGGCCCAAGAGGTGTTAGTTACGTCCCCGTTCGAATCTAAAGTCAATGGAGTCAAGGTAGATCAAGTCACGTACCAAGGGAAGATCAAACGAAAGTCAAAGTTCTGAACAGACAACATCCCCGATCGGGGATCCACAAATCCGATCGGGTTTATTGTATTCTACGCATCTTCTCTTCATCTACCTCTCTTTAATGCAAGGCTTAATAGCTTGTTTAATGGGCATGAATCCGGACACATTTGAGCAGCCTCTCAACCTTATAAATAGCCTAGCATCGCACACAACAAAACATGTACAAAACAAATACTTCTCTCTTTAGTTTAGTTTTCTTCTTTCTCTCATCTTTCTTAGTTTTAGTTTAGTTTTAGTTTTCTCTAGTTTAGTTTAGTCTACTTCTAAGTCTTCTTCAATTGTAGTTGTTCTACTTGTAATTGGAATTCTAGTTTCCGAGTTTACATTTTCCTATTCAAGTTCCTATTCCATTTCAATCTTTGCTCATCCTTTCCGGTAATCCTTATTCTTGTTTTTACATTTCCTTTATCATGTTTACCATTCTTTGTTTTATAATCTTAGTTCCCTTTCATTGTTAATCATGCATAAGTAATCTTTGTTCTAGGGGAAGGATTAACATGTCTAATTAATCTATAAGTATAAATTGATTCCGGGTAGGATTACTTTAGTTGTCTCTATTTCTTGTTTGATTCTCATTATAGACTTTGTTTATTGGCCATAATCAATTGTTTATACTTGTCAATTTCCGTCTCAAGGGCGAGAGTCGAGATGAAAATTAAAGGACTGGCAAGAATAGTTTAGTGACCTAACCAGGCTGAGAGGACGTTAAGACCCATTAAAAAGTCGGTACGAATCCGAGAGGAATATACCATTTAAAGACTTGGACAACTATGATTTTTCTAAACCCGTAATCAACTTTGCTTTTAAATTGATTAGCTTGTGAACCCCGATCCCTAGATCCTTTTCTTTATTGAATTGTCTAGTTGTTTATTATAGCATTTAGTAATTAGTGACAAACATTTGCCAATCGTACAAGATAGAACTCTAACCATAACTATTCACAAGTATCTCCCGTCTCCCCGAGATCGACCCATTACTTCCCTAATTACATTAATTTGTTGTTAGCCTAGTCTGGGTAATTTATCTTTGATTAGGGTACGCGACAACCCTGTCACATACAGGTGTGATCCAACAGCAACTCATGAGCTGCAGAAACAAATTGATGATATTATGGATAAAGGCTTTGTGAGAGAGTCTTTGAGCCCTTGTGATGTGCCAGCTCTACTAGTGCCAAAGAAATATGGCACATGGAGAATGTGCATAGACAACAGAGCTATAAACAACATCACAGTCACATACAGGTTTCCCATACCTAGACTGGATGATATGTTGGATGAATTGAGTGGGTCCAGAGTCTTCTCAAAGATAGATCTCAGGCAAGGGTACCATCAAGTGAGGATCAGGGAGGGAGATGAATGAAAGACAACATTGAAGACAAAGCATGGGCTCTATGAGTGGCTTGTAATGCCGTTTGGATTATCAAATGCACCCAGCACTTTTATGAGACTTATGACAGAGATGCTAAGGCCATACTCGAGCAAGTATGTTGTTGTCTACCTTGATGATATATTGATTTACAGCAAAAATCAAGAAGATTATTTGAGGCACCTTGAAGATGTGTTCAGAATTATGAGGGATAACAAGTTATTTGGAAAATTGGAGAAGTGTACTTTCTTAGCTAATAAGGTTAAGTTCTTGGGGTATGTGGTATCTGGAAGAGGAATCTCTGTGGATCAAGACAAGGTTGATGTTGTTCAGTCTTGGCCAGTTCCTAAGAACATCACAGAAGTGAGAGGTTTTCATGGCCTTGCTTCATTTTACAAAAAATTTATCAAGAATTTCAGTTATATTGCTGCTCCCATCACTGAATGCATGAAGAAAGGAGAGTTTAAGTGGACTGAGAGTGCTCTGCAAGCGTTCAGGCACATGAATAAGCTCTTGTGTGATGCACTTGTCCTCAGGCTACCAGATTTCAATTGTCTATTTAAAGTGGAGTGTGATGCAAGTGGTGTAGGGATATGAGCTGTCCTAATTCAGGAGAAGAAACTTGTAGCCTATTTCAGTGAAAAGTTGAATGGAGCCAAGCTCAGCTACTCCACCTATGACAAGGAATTCTAAGCTCTTGTGAGGGCTCTTATGCATTGGAGTCACTACCTTAAACCCAAGCCCTTTGTGCAACATTCAGATCATGAAGCTTTGAAATATATCAGTGGCCAACACAAATTGAATCATGGGCATGCTAAGTGGGTGGAGTTCCTTCAGTCTTTCACCTTTGCAAGCAAATACAAAGAACGCAAACAAAACATTGTTGCAGATGCCTTGTCAAGAAGGTATTCATTACTATCAGCCATGGAGCAGAAGGTCCTAGGGTTGGAGTTGATGAAGGAGCTATACAAAGATGATCCTGACTTCTATGAAGACTGGTTATCTCAGAGTGAGGGAACAAGGCCCAGGATTCACCTTACATCCTGCAGAAAGGATTCTTATTCAAGGGAAAAAAAAGTTTTGTGTCCTTAGAGGCTCTTACAGGAACCCGTTGATATAAGAAGTACATGTTAGTGGTCTAGGAGGTCACTTTGGAGTCCACAAAACATTAGACATCCTGCAAGATAAGTTTTATTGGCCAAAAATGATGGGAGATGTTCAGATTGTGCTTAAGAGGTGTGTAGTGTGCCAGCAAGCAAAGAGTTCATTCTAGGCAGGGTCCTACACACCCTTACCAGTCCTTGGTAGGCCCTGGGAAGATGTCAGCATGGACTTCATAGTAGCATTGCCAAGAACTCAAAGAGAGAAATACTCTGTGATGGTTGTGGTGGATAGGTTCAGCAAAAAGGCTCACTTCATAGCATGCAAAAAGACAATGGATGTTGTTAGTGCTGCTGAGTTGTATCTAGGGGAGATTGTGAGGTTACATGGGGTGCCTGAGACAATTGTGTCTGACAGGGACACAAAGTTTATGAGTTATTTCTGGAAGACACTTTGGAGGTTACTAAACACCAGGCTCTTATTCAGCACATCCCATCACCCACAGACAGATGGTCAGACTGATGTATCCAACAAGACATTGGGAAGAATACTGAGGTGCATTGTGAGCAAGACCTTGAAGAACTGGGATCTAAAACTACGACAAGCTGAGTTTGCATTCAACAGAGCACCTTCATCTGCCACATGCCACAGTCACTTTGAGGTAGTATATGGTATATTTAACCCACTAATGCCTACTGATTTGTCTAATGTCCCTAGGAAAGAACTGAACTTTGATGCCAAGAAGAGGGTGGAATAGATGATCCAGCTACATGCAACTGTCAAGAAGCAAATTGAGAAGGCTAATGAAACATACAAGAGGAATGCCAAAGTCCCTAGACTCAAGAAGGAGTTTTCCCCTGGTGATTTGGTTTGGATCCACCTAGAAAGGAGAGGTTCCCATCATAGAGAAAGAGCAAGTTGGAGCCAAGAGCTGATGGTCCTTTTGGAGTCATTGAAAGGATAGGGCCAAATGCCTACAAGATTGATCTGTCATGTGAATATGGAGTGCATGGAACTTTCAACATTGGAGATTTAAGCCCCAACTATGAAGAGTCAAAAGATGAAGAGGAACCGGGCTTGAGGTCAAGCCATTTTCAACCTGGGGAAGCTGCAGCAGAAGCTAACCCAAGGGGATACCTTGATCAGACCATGATCAAGGCAAGACAAGACACAACTCGAGACATAGGCCAAGACACAAGCCAAGACCGCACAAGCAACAGTCCAACAGAAACAAACCAACCCCTTGTCTGCACCAGTCAACTTCCAGCCACCCAAGAGGTTCGCCAAGTCATCCCAGAAACCCCCATCTTGGACCTTTGCCAAGTCCACATGAAAGTCAACAAAAACGTTCAGGAGAATTTTTCCAAAGGTTTAGTCTAAGTTCATGAAAAACAGCATTCAATGTTCAAGTCCATAAAAGAGTCCAACAGGGTATTTTCACAAAAATCAATCTAGTTGAGGCTCCCTAAGATCACAAGTAAAGCCTTGATGAGTCCCAAGGCCAAGGAAAACAGCCAGACAACCCAAGCAGAAGACAAATTGAAGCTTTGCCATTTCAGGAAAACAACAAAACTATTTTATGCTTTATAGTTCGGTATGTTTCTCTAGTCTATTGTCTGTAATATTTAGCTGTTGAGCTCATCCTTATTAGGAGACTTTCACTATATGTTAAGATGTTAGTTGAGAGTCCTTTGCAGCCCTTATATGATATTTGGGAAATCAATTCTCAACTCTCAAACTTGTGCTTAAGTCTGTAGTTTGAACCAGACCTAGTTATCATTCTGTGCTTGTTGAATGATAGATTAAAATCTGTTTGGCATTGCTGAATCAATTCTGTGTCTAACTGTGAATTGTTTTTGTTGTGTTGTTCAAGTCTGAGTCTTAATCCTGTGTTAATCTGTGGATTTAGATCTTAAACTTTTCAAGTTAACTAGTTGTCTTCCGGTGCCAGGCTGTGGGAGTCAATCAAGTGGCTATATCTTTTTTACTTTCAACAAAACAAACTTTGTCTCAGTCAGGGTCCATTTCTGACTGTTTTAGTTGTTATTTGTGTTTAAAATAGTAAAACCCTTTCTAAACTCTTGAAATTTTATACAGTATCTTATAACACCTACAAGTTGATTGTCACAAAATTTCAGAGATTGATAAGGTCATTTGTTATTTTTAAAGTTAGTTTGAACTCGGGCTGCATTCCTGCATGTCCTGTGAGTTTATACTGCACCATTTCCCCGAAATCTACTCAAGGTAATTAGTCTTATTCAAGAGCACTAGGCTCTGATATCAATTGAAAAGTATGGATTCCAAGTACCTAAGAGGGGAAGGGGGGGTGAAATCGGTACCCTTTCAAAATTTTCAACTTGATCTTTTATGAATTAAAGATAGTTGAATCGAAGAATGAAAAAGAGTTCTGATCGAGGTAATAGTTAGTTGAACTGTGACCAGTTCCTTTCAGAAACAATGGAAGTTAAGGCTGACGGTATTGTTGATTGTTGCTTTACTTCCAATTTTCATTATATTACTTATTAATAAGAAATTTACTCCAACAGCTTAAAAACCCCTACAATAAATGGTCAATAAACTACTTCGGTTGCGAAATGAGTTCAAAGGCACACTTGTCCTAAAACTCGACTCTTGAATTGAAATATACGGGATTTGTGATCCTCGAACTTGTTCTCATAAGAACTGAAGAGGACAATTTAAGTTCTGATTATTCAAGTAACAGAACACATAACAATGGCAACAATTGTCATGACTGTAGCTCTTGAAGACTTTAAAATACTTTGCAAATATTATGGTTTTAAAAATGCTTATAAAGATTTTGCAAATTAAGATAATGCTCTGGAAAGTCTTACCAATATGAAGTGAGAGAGCTTTCTATTTATATAGATATGAGATGATTTGAAATGGTTTACAGAAATGTCTTGAGAGAGTCAACTGTCAAGCATGTGGGCAAAAAGCAGTTGTACTTGAAAAGTTTGTGCATGCGTTAAAAATAATATAGGGTAAGCTATAATACGCGACTCAAGGCTTTTACAATACTTTACACTCTGATTTGAATTCAAAAAAACAAGCACAAGATGACAGGGTTTCAAGGGGACAAGGTAAAAAAGCCAACTTTGCTTTTTGTAAACAAAAAGGAATGTTTATCCTTTTTAAGGAAGATGATTTCGAAAAAGATTCCCTTACAACTATTACCTTCCTTCAATCTTTTTACTTTAAAATCATTTCAAAATGATGGAGAGATCTAATCTCGAGTGAGAAAAGATAATTTCAAATTGAAATCGAAAAACAATTTTTGTTCAAGAAGGTGCAGACATAGGCAAGCGTCATACTTACTGTGATCATAGCAGAGAAGTATTATAACTCTTGTCATTACCCATTGCCATAAAATATATACAAGTACTTTTACATATGTCCTCACATTCTAAGATAACAACAACTAAGACATAATTCTTGACTTCTTTCTTTATCAACATTGCACTTAGGAGAACCGCAAGTATCTGAGAAACACGCACTTGTAAAGCAAAGCATATCAAATTGGCATTTCATCATCAACATAAACCCAATACAATCACAAGCTTGAGTCGCACCTTAGCTTGTTTGCGTCTCTTCTAAACTGTGACGTTTTGGGGGTATATTTGAACTTAAAGTTTTTTTATATGAGCCGCTCAAGTCTTCATCCCTTCATGTACTTGTTATATTCAATCATGGGTCAAAATCTATGGCTTCATAACTCACACTCTCGTAGTCGAAATTGACTTTGGTCTTGTACATAAATTTCACCAATCGCTCAAATGAAAATGTTATCGTCAATTACTCTACAATAACTCATAAAACACATCTTTTAGCCTAATCAAATCTACCAAATTGACTCTCTAAATCTATACTAAAGTCGTCTCATCAGTTGCCATCTCATTTATTTTATTAGGTGTCCATATAATTACATAACGAAACAAGAACACATACATTTAGAGATTAGATGAATACTCTCTTCGTTTCGTTCATATCGGAGTACGACCTTAGTTTTAAAAGTGAAGGGGCTATGTAAAGTTCCAAAAATATGGGATATAATGTAGGAAATATCGCACACATATCTGATTCTATAATATCATATTATATTTCCTAATAAGATGCGTCTATATATGATCTAAAAATAGTAAACAAATTTCGAAGCTATTACTCCACTACACAAATCAATACAGTTTTCCAACATACAAGCTTTATATGTATCTCAATAAGGCTTTCTTAAGACAGACACTTTTTGTCTTAAGCTGAAAACGGAGTAAATGTGATCAATTTACAATTATGTAAGGATTTTTTTGATGATAAGTTTTAAAATTGCAACATTTTACTCCGTCTAAATATAGATGAAAAATGCTCGTTCACAATAAAAAATTTGCGTATCTGTGATTAACTTCAAACGAGATTAATCGAAAGATTCCTAAAATTGAGAATCCTCAGACATCAAATCATTTTCGGCCTATTAATTTTTGTTCAACAATTTATAAAATTATTTCAAAAATTTTGGCTAATCATCTTCGTAGTGTATCGCATACGATTATTCACCCGTTTCAAGGTGTTTTTACACCTAATCGCTTTACTCAAAAATACCTTTTAGCGCACGAGATTTTCAACTCGTTTAAACGTAAAAAAAAAATGCTAATCTGGTTGGATTGCAATTAAATTTGATATGGAGAAAGTATACGACCGTGTAGAATGGAGCTTTATTGAGGAAACTTATAAGAAAATGGGTTTTAATGCTAAAATGGATTTCTTGGAACATGGAATGTGTAAAAACTCTTTCTTCTCGATGTTAGTAAATGAAACACTCTGAGACGTTTTTAGACCCACTCGAGGTATTCGACATGGAGATCCACTTTTGCCGTTTATATTAATTATGCGCGCCGAGATTTTAGCAAGGTTTCAACTAAAAAAATAGTGATCTTAGTTCTGGTGTTATCAGTATTAGAATCGGATCTAGAGTGGAGAAAATTCCTTTTCTTACTTTTGCGGATGGCCCAATCATCTTTGCTAGGGCCTACAATCAATGTTGTAGAACTATTAAGTATATTCTAGACAACCTTTGCACGATTTCAGGACAATTTTTTAATTTTGGCAAATCAACCTAATTTGATTGGTTGGCATAAAGTTTTTTTGTCAATTTGGGTTGGTGGACTAGGAATTAAATCCTTTGAGACAGCTAATAAAGCTCTTCAAATGAAACTTTTATGGAAAATTCTCATGGAAAAGGAAAATATTTGGGTCAAAGTGATAACTAAGAAATACTTGAGAAATTGTCCACTTTTTGATCATAAACCCAACGCAGTTTGTTCTTGGCAATGACGCAAACTTATGCTTCTTTTTAGAAAGGGGTTAAGATGGCAGGTTGGTAATGTTAGGAACATCAAATTTTGGTCTGATAATTGGGAATTTTCATATCCTCTTACTAGCAATATTGATGCTCATAGTACTCATGATCTTAATCTTCTGGTCAAAGATCTCATAACCCATGATAAACACTGAGATGTTTGTAAATTAGTGAGTAACGATATTGTTAATCAAAATTAATATTCCATTGCCGCATAATGATATTCTAGATACCGTCTTTAGGGGTTTACTGTGGATGAATATTTCTCTACTAAAACAGCAACTTGGTTTGCACAAGGCTTGTTCAATCAAAGTCTTGACAAATGTAAATTTTTTTTGATTGGGAACATGACAAAGTTAAAAAAAAATCTTAGGAAATGTTGCGTAGATAGTCTCCCTATGAAAGATGGGCTTCTTAAAAGTCATATTAATGTCCACCTCATTTTGTTTTGTGCAATCATCCTTGTGAAGACAAAGATCATTTCTTTTCAAATGTCCTGTAATTGGATTAGTTATCCAAGATATGAACATTATTAGTTTTAACAATTTTTTGGTATTACATGATAACATTCTAAGTCAAAGTTTTAATAAAACTTATCAATCTCACAAACTTAATTTCAAACGTTGATTTCATTAAGATTATTTTTATTTTGTGGAATGCATGGTTTATAAAAATGATATTATATTTAATAATGTTAATATCAATATCAACAAACTTATTCTCTTATGTAGTAATATCATTAAGATTTGGAATAAGACTAGGTTTAAGGACCTTAACAATCCCGAGAAAGACGAGTCAATTAGAAATACTATTAATAACGAAGAAATCTGGTGGGAAAAACCTAGAAATGATTTTGTAAAGCTAAATTTTGACGGGTCAAATATAATGATTATAAAGCTGCTTGGGATATTGTATAAGAGATCGTAAGAGCAACTCCAATGGTTTATCTCCAAAGACTTGCTCGCAATTTTTGTAAACTTATACGCATGTAGCTTACCATTGGAGTTGAAAAATTTAAGTGTAGCTTGCAAGCATGGTAGCTTTGTCAAGCTACATGGCTTGCTTTAAAAAAAATAAAAGCTAAATTACCTCATTGGTTAAAAGTAAGAATGTGGACTCATACAAGCTACAAGATGTCGTAGTTCGTCATTGAAGCGGTATGTCGCCGAAAAGCAACGTAGCTTGAAAAATTAATATGACAAATCAAACTACATAATCCATTGAATTGCTCTAATGGTAAAGTCGTTTTGTTATAAATAAAAAGTTGTGGATCTAATAACACTCTTATCGCAGAAGCCCTAACTTTAAAAGAAGGAATTTTATCGGCTAAATATTTAAGAATTTCAAAGCTAATGATTGAAGGTGATAATTTATGCGTTATTAATTCTATTCGTAGTACTTGACAGATTTCTTGGAAAATATGAAGTATTATAAAAGATGTGAAATTAGACATTTAATTTTTTGAGTAAGTAATATTTAAACATTATTTTCGTGAAGCCAATATAGTGACTTACTTTATGGCATTCATTGGACATACTTATCCAACTTTTTCGATCTAGTTTGAAAGTCAATGACTTCAACTTACCTCGCTCATTCGAAATAATAAAATAGATTGATCCTATCATTTATGATCAATCAATCTAATTTACTTACCTTGTAAAAAAAATTGAAAAGTTGTTGGAAAACTGAAAAATGACAGCAAAAGAAAACATAGAGTTGGAAGCTAGGTAGCACCAAAACGGACACGGCATCTCGTGAAATTTAGGACACGGGACACGGCATTTAAATTTAATAAAATATATATTTTATAGTTATAAATAACATACAATTTTATTTTTGTATTAATATTTGATATTAAATATAAATAATTGAGCGTAAAACTTGACTTTAACTGTAATTTATTCTCATTTTCCACCCAAACTATCTTTTAATCAATTTTCCCACCTAAACTCAAAATCGACCTCTTCTAGTCTTTCAATCTCATATTCCTTGTTTATAGGTAGGTGTCCGTGTGTCCGACATGGTATCGGACACTAGACGGCTGATTAAGAGAAGTGTCCGTACTACCTAGGTTGGAAGTTCGTAGTAAATACTAGCCGTTGAGCAAGTCCGAAGTCACAAAATTGAGAAAGTGGTGAGAGTCGTGACTCACACATACACGATTACACAGCGTACCACACAAATATAAGTGTTCCGAATACATTACTTAAGATAACACCCCAGCTGTGTATTTTGCTTAAAGCCTCAACTCTCCGTAAACACCGTCACCGACTCACCACTTGCCTCTTTCCCCGTTTCCCCATCACTCCGTTATTACTCCGTTACCGTTATATATCCCTCTCTCCTCAATAAATATCACTCCTATTTTTCCGTAACAACCTCTTCTCTTTTCCTTTTCCTTTTCCATTTCCATTATTATTCCAAATTTTTATTCTTTTTAAAACTTGTCTTGTCCAACCATTCTACCCAAAACAATCTTCCACAAAAATACCCAAACAAAAAATACACACATTTAATTAATTGATTGATTGGTTGATTGATAATTGATTAATTAATTTTCCGCGATCAATGGCCGCGGCAGTGCCGACGGCATCATCAGCGAGAGCGAGTGCGAAAAAGAAGGAGAAAGAGTCCACTTCACCAGGTGGTCTATTACTAGGCCGATACGAACAAGGTAAACTTTTAGGCCATGGGACATTCGCTAAAGTATACCACGCTAAAAACGTCAAAACTAACGAAAGCGTTGCAATCAAAGTGTTGGACAAGGAAAAAATCCTCAAGGGAGGATTAATGACACATATTAAACGAGAGATCGCAATCCTACGCCGTGTCCGACACCCCAACATCGTTCAATTATTCGAAGTCATGGCCACCAAATCCAAAATATTCTTCGTCATGGAGTACGTCCGAGGTGGCGAATTATTCAACAAAGTTGCCAAAGGACGATTAAAGGAGGATGTAGCGAGGAAATACTTTCAACAATTGATCGCAGCGGTGTCGTTTTGTCACGCGAGAGGCGTTTACCATCGCGATCTAAAGCCGGAAAATCTATTACTAGACGAACATGGCGATTTAAAGGTCTCGGATTTCGGGTTGAGCGCTGTTTCGGAACAAATTCAACAAGATGGGTTATTCCATACGTTTTGTGGGACACCAGCGTATGTGGCTCCAGAGGTTTTGGCTAGAAAAGGTTATGATGCTGCTAAAGTTGATATATGGTCTTGTGGTGTCATCTTGTTTGTTTTAATGGCGGGTTATTTACCGTTTCATGACCCGAATCTTATGTCTATGTATCGGAAGATCTACAAGGGTGAATTCCGGTGTCCGAGATGGTTTTCACCTGAGTTAGCCAAACTTCTTATCAGATTACTCGATACGAATCCGGATACGAGAATTACCCTTCCGGAAGTCATGGAAAACCCGTGGTTCCGGAAAGGGTACAAACACGTTAAGTTTTACATCGAGGATGATAAAATGTGTACGGTTTCCGGATTCCAACCTGATGAAGGTGACTTAGGTTTAAACAATACGGACAATAATAATTTAGATTTTGATTCAATGTCAGAGTCTGAGTCCGAGTCTGGTTTCGAGCAACGGAAACCCGTCCCAGGCCTACCACGCCCAGCTAGTCTAAACGCGTTTGATATCATATCAATGTCCAGAGGGTTTGATTTATCGGGTTTATTCGACGAAGGCGGGGAAGGATCCAGGTTCATATCCGGGGCTCCGGTACCTAAAATAATATCGAAATTGGAGGAAATTGCGAAAGTGGTGAGTTTCACGGTACGTAAAAAGGATTGCAGAGTAAGTTTAGAAGGATCAAGAGAAGGTGCCAAAGGACCGTTAACGCTACAAGCGGAGATATTCGAGTTAACACCGTCGTTGGTAGTGGTGGAAGTTAAGAAGAAAGGTGGTGATAAAGGAGAATACGATGAGTTCTGTAACCGTGAATTGCGGCCTCGACTTGAAAACTTAGCTATTGATGATCCGCCGCCGCATATTGCGGCAGCGGCGGTGGCCGCTTTAGACGCCGGACTTGCCAATTTGCCGTCTGATACGGAGTGAATTTGGTGTATTTTTTTAATTTTGTTAATTTCTTAATTATTAATTAATGTATGGTTTAAGATGTGGTGTTGGTTTGGTAGGGTTAGATATTTTGTTGGGTTGTTGGTTTAGTGGATTGAAAAATCTAGGTGGTAGATGATGTATGGTGGAGGGGAAAATGATGAACAGTGATTAGTATAGTATACTTGAAAACATACATGATTTTGTTTCTTTCTTTATTATTGGCTTCTTGCTTTAGTTTTTTTAGTGGAATTTAATAATTCAGTAAGTCTTATTGAAAACAGGTATATTCTTAGTCAAATTCTCTTTGACCCATTTTTGTTGAAGATGGATATACGTCTTTTTCAATGAGAATTGTGTTAACAATCTATGATAATCATCAGTTACCTATTAACAATTTGAAAACTTAGTGGCTACTTCGGAGATATGGTACCCCTTACATCTTTTGCCTCTAGTACATCAAACTATACCAAGAGCCTGAAACCAGTTTCTATCCGCCATCTTCGTCTCACCATAAAGCTTCTAGTTATACGTCTCTTGCATTTCTGTTTCACCTGTTGAACCAACTTACTCGTCCATCCTGCACACATTTCTACTTCTCCAAATACCACACCAAACTCCAACCACAACAACTATATTAACTTGTCTAACAAGACTATAAGAGCATCTCATATGCAAAAGATTTGTACATTTCAGCAAAACTTCGATAGATGTAACCAAGCATGGAAACATCTTTTTGTGAAGCAGCATTCCTTGGAGTACATGAGTGTGATCATCACGCTCCACTGCGAACATGTAGCATTCAGTAGGCACATCTAACTCATCTTCTCCAGTCCATCAAGAATAAGGAATACATATAAAGTTAATTGCACATAAGTAGAAAGTCATGGGGCTGATTTGCATATGTTACAGCTTAAGGGTGTCAATTGTTGTTAAAGGTATATGTTCAATGTAGTCATGTAGTCGGGCCGGGCCTCACCTGGTCTGACTCGGACCAGCCCGTGTGGGAGGGCGGGTTGGGATCGACTGCTAGGGGAGTGACCCAGGCCCAGGCCTCTGTTGTTTTTTATTTTTTCCCTAAAAAGGGGAGGCCAAGATGGGCCGGGCTGGCAAAATCTGGACCCGGGCCCGGCCGGGGAGAGCGGGCTGGACCGAGCCAGGCCACGGGCCGAGTCAAATTGGGCCTAATGGTCGAGCATGGCTGACCCGCTCTTTTCCCCATGACTAGTTCAATGTATTAGAATGTTTCGTGAACTAGCATTTATGATATCCTCTAAAACCTACCAAAGTGTATTATATTAAGTACTCCCTCCTATTCCATCTATTCTTCCATATTTCTTAATTTGTACATTCATGTTTTCTTCCATATTTCCATTCTTGGAGGTGGGGTTGTATGTTTTGTATGCTGCATATTTAATTGCATGTGGGGTTGAATATTTTGTGTGGTCCAAATTCATTCCCTTGATCCAAGAGCCAAAATAAAATGGGAAGATTACATGGAATAAGAGCGAGTATAAGTTATATGATGCTTGATTGAATTATATATTAAAGCTTTCCAAATCATATAAAGTATTCTCTCTACTTTACGTTTTACGGTTGCACATAAGGGTAAATCTTTGCGGATTAATTTGCCATTTTTCCCTCGTAGTGTACTCACATGTAAATATTGCTTATTTGAATTGTTAAGTTTATATGTGGTAGAAGAGTCGTATAATTAATTGCTTTTAGGTACCAGATAAACCTTTTGAATTGCACAAATTTTTATTTCAGACGGACTAATTCCGTCTGAAAAATAAGACGGGATTATGTTGCCACTTTTTGATAAAATGTAACCACAGCTTATATCAACTTGTTTTCAATAGTGGTTACATCTAACTGTAAAGTGGTTACAAAATTCTGTCTTATTGTTTCAGACCAAAATGGTCCGTCTGAAGCAAGACCAAATAGTTTGATACTTTAAATCAGGGTGGTTTGGGGAAGTTAGGTGCATTGTTAATTGTTAAACTCGTGATATCTCATTTTCTTGATGTTGATTTTAATTGGTGTCTCAACTTGGGGGGTGTTTGCCTTGTCAAATTGGCAAAAAGGTTTACGCTGTAAATTAAACAGCAACTGTAGTCTGTAGTGAGCAAGTTGCAATAATGTCATGTTATAATCAAACCAGCTCTACGTTAGAAATCCAGCTCTCTAATTGTCACCTACTAGACGTATTCACGTATCTTAGTCTTCTCCTGTTTATTTTCTCCCGTTTCTACATTTCTAACTCCATCCACTGAAAAAGGTTGTTATTTGTTAATACTAGCACTTAGATCTGGCAAATGGGTCAAATGGGTCGGGTTTGAATCGGTCAGTTTGGGTCGGGTTATCTCGGGTTTGCTCAATCTTTCGGATCGGGTCGCTTTCGGGTTTGGGTCATTTTGGGTCGGGACATTTTAGATTCATATCCGATTTATTTAGGTCATTTTCAGGTCAAAATGATCAAGTTAGTTTTTGAGTCAAGCCCGCGTCGAGCCAAACTCGCACGAGCCGACTTGGACCAAGCCGAGCTTGAGCTGCACGTCAGCACGTGGGCCGTCTTGTCTCATTATCACCTCTAATCACAATAAATTGGGTCATTTAGGATCATTTCAAATTGGGTCGTCTGTAAGTCGGTGGTTTCGGGTCGGGTTATTATGGGTCGGGTCTCTTTCGGGTCAGTCAAGGTTCGGGTTGGTTCGGGTCGGGTCAATTCGGGTTTCGGGTCATCTTTGGGTCAGGAAATTCCGGGTCGCTTTCGAGTCTTGGGTCTGCCTTATCGGGTCGGATTATTCGAGTCGGGTCAGTTTTGTCAGGTCTACTATCACTGGTAAAGATAAGTAATTAAAGCGTGTGGAATGAAGAGGGACCGTCATATTTCATGTTCGAGAGCAAATGAGGGATAACATGTTAGAATTATTGTACTTTTCGACCTTAGTTTTAACAGTTTTCTTTTTAAGTCTAGCTTGGTTCATACAATTATACGTCAATTAAACTTTTGTGTTAGTTTTCAATTTATATGATTTGATTTCATCAATTAAAATTCACCTGAATTGCATTTTTATGTTTGGTTGTCATGATTGAGTTTTCAATTTATATGATTTGATTTCATCAATTTTCAATTTTACCCAAGTTATCGTATAACTCGATTTTAATGCTTAAAATCGACATGCATGTAACAATTGAGCTCTGATACCACATGAAAGTTCTAGACCTCTAATTAGACTCCTCTAATTAGTTCATTAAATTATATTAACTTAATGATTTAAGATCTAGTTATCATGCATGCAAATATAAAAGCATAAATATAAAGATAAGATGAAATTTTCTTAAATTGGAAAATTTCGGCAAAATGGGCACAATAAGAAACTCTTTTCTTATTATTCTTGAGCATGAAAATAATAGATGATCCTCCATAAAACAACCTCCAAAGTAGAAGGTCTCGTTCTTGTTGCACCCAAGACTAAACCCAAATAATCTAAGCTTATTATTAACTAGATAATAAGAAGAGATTTCATCTTTTACTAATATAAATAATATTACTACTCTAGTAATATAGATGAATATTAGTGTATTGAGAGTTAAAGACATAAAACATGAATTAAAAGCATGAGCAAGAAACAAGAATAACTCTTGTTCTTTTCTTGTTGCAATCTCACGGCACACACCTAGCAAATGGGTATATATGTGCCAATTTTTAAATCACATGCAAATGCTTTATGTGTTAATTTGTACAAAATGATTAAAGTAGTGTAGGCAATGTCACTATCATGTGAATAAGTGTGCTAATAAAATAAGAACAATCATCATTGCTCTACAAGAGCACAATTTTGGCTCACATGTAGCAAAAATGGTCCATATTGATTTTTGATATTTGTCCCACAAATACTTTTGATCACATGCTTAATTATCTTATATAATTAAGTGTTAATTTGATCATATAACAATTATATGACACAAATTAATAAACAATATGTACTTAACTTTTAAGTGATAATATACCATTATATCAATATATAATGGGTCCCACAATGTTCAGTTAATTTATTTTACAACTCTTTGTAAATATAATTAACTAATTACCTCTACCTCAAAATGTATGCATAACCTCAACTAATTTAATGAATTAACGATTAATCACTAAATTAAATCTTATTTAATCGTATTAAAATAAGACGTAAAATTTATTTAGTCAGTTATCGTATAATTGACTAATAAAAATAAGTGGAATGAGTTCCTAACTCAATTTCCAATAAATAACTCTCGTAACTAAACGTACATATCAAATATATGTAATGCTCTAATTAAACTGTATCGTATACAAATAATTAGTATTCTATTTGGGTGTCATCCTATAGGTGTGACCTAAAGGGATCAGTTGATCACCGCCGTCATACGACAATAACGTCAAACTCTAGTCAGCCAAGCGTTACCGATTTACGTTAATCAACTGGCGTGGACTATCAAAATATACTAATCATGCCACGTATATTCCAAATGAGATTTATTATATAAATGCACTATTGTGGAGGACACTTACTCCACAATCTCCCACTTGTCCGATACAAGTTGTGCATGTAGCAACACAATTGCGGAGGACTCCTCCTCCTACAATTTCTCCCACTTGTCTCGACAAGTTGTGTGCTACCGATTCTCTTGTCTCTTTTGCGTCACATCCTCCCACTCATTGCAAGGTGTCTTACAGGTCGCACTTGCGATTGAAAGTTTATAAATAGAGTGGTTTTCTTGATCTGGGAGAGTAACTGTCTGACCGGAAAATCTACCAGAGATCTCTTCCGAGCGTGGCCACGCATTTCCAGTTACTACTCCTGGAGTGGCCCGAAGATGTTAATACCCAACGTGGATGGACTATTCCTGTTGACCCATCTTACACTGTATGATGCAGATCACCATGACCCAGAAGATGTCCATCGGCCTCCTTTCACGGCACGACCTAGGACAAAAACCAAAGTCAATCAGAAACTACACCGACTCAGGTAAATGGTCGCCAGTCTAAAGAATCGACTCATAGGAATAAAATAGAAATCCCCGCCACGACCAGCTTCAACAATTTTGATAAGGGACTCTATTATGGTCACTGCCGACAGAGTGTCTCCACAGTCTGTCTATGTAAACGACCAGTCATCTCCATGACCCCATGGTGCTGAACCAACCATCGATCGACTTACAATCTAGTCACTTCGAGACGTCACCTCAAATGAGTGACTAGGGACAAAACACTAAGTTCATCCTGTTCACTTGAATTGGGTTCAACCTTTCTTTCAACCAATTCGGATAAACAAAGTATTAAAATTTAGTCAAACTAAATAAAGGAGTTTTTAATGAAACTCTAACAATGAATGCGATTATCTAATATGTGGAAAAATTGATACGTTATCAATAATTTCATATCTCATAATCTCTAGCAATTTAGGTACATGTTTCAATCCCATTGAAACGACATGACTATCATGTTCAGCCTGCAAAAGGCATGGCTAATGGATTAGCAATACTTGCATCTTTCCCACCGTTCTGATTGCTATTTCTCTTTGTCTACGTAATCTCATATTACATAAAACTTTCTGAGTACATGTCTAGGTTTGAATCTAGGCTTAGGACTCTTGGCCTAAAGGTAGCTCCCACTGTTTTACCAGTATCATGGGATAGGATATAAAACTATAGGAACTACTTCTAGTCCCTCCAATACTGTCGAATCCAAGCTACTTTCATATGCATCATCATATGTGTGACAACCCTCGCGAATGCGGAAATATAAAACATACAAGCATGTGAAGTAAATTGCGGAAATACGGTATTTTAAAAACTTTTATACATGCAAGATAGATAAAACGAGGAGTGTCAAAATATTACAAACTAAGTACGGAATATAACAAAGAGACGGAGTCTCTCAAAATGTTAGCAAAGAACAAGTGTTTAGTAAATAAGCTAAAATCGTCTAGAGGTTAATCTTCCAGGGACAACTCCCGCTAGCTCACACCCGAACCCAAAATGCATAAGCAAAAAGCCATCCATGCAAGCAACCTGTTCATTCATGAAAAACATGAACGCCACATCAGTGGGGAGTAACTCCGGGTTCTCCCAGCCATATCACATTAAACGTACATAAAGGAAATACAAAAGTAGGCATGCATATATAGATATACATGTGAAATACGATAAAGATAGATAGGCAATTCAATATTAATGATAAGAGCATATGGAATACAAATCCGAATCCATCATGTTATACAAAGACTCGGGGAAGACACTCTTAGGCAACCGAATACGCTCACTAGGGCTTGCATCTCACCGTTAGCGGTATAAGTTTGATAAGATTGAGACTCGACAAACAAACCAAGCCAAGTCATGCGACGATCACAATGAATCCAACATATTATCATCCATTCACGAACCCATACATTGAAGGTGCCCAATCATGCAATGACCATGAATAATATCATGAAATCACGCATTCAAGAACGACGACACAAGACGACATCTCTCACGGTAAATGAAACGCACTAGCACCGTGTACATGACAAGTATTAAAAGGCATCCACGGGATAAAGCATTTCCCTGAACTCATACACGATGCTAAATTTCGTATATGTAGACTAATTTCCTCCTGGTAGGAACGATAATTAAACGGCTCCTAATCTAAACCTGGCCAGATTCTCGGAATCACATTTTACGATTCGACATGCGATAAAGCGTTTCGCATCCAAGACTCGGTCTTACAATATATATGCCGAGTACCCCAAATTCGGTAGATCAATTCACGAAAGAGGCGGAAAAGAGCTCAAGCCTCATAACAAGCGGTACGCTACAGGCAAATAACACCACCTCGCAAGTACACAACATTTGACGGCCGGGTCGATCAACGCATAGCGTTCAACTCCCAACAACGTCGTCGTATGCCCACTACACATGCATTTAAGCAGTAGGATACCTCTCCGTTCCGACATTCCAGCCTTACGAACGGGAAGGTAGCCAAGGGAATGAGAGTACAAAGCACAAGACAAAACCGTGCTCAAACCGTATCATTTGTAAAAACCGACTCAAAGTGGGACATAGCAAAAACCGTCACAAAATATGTGATACAAGCGAATGAAATATCATATATCCAAAACATGAATATTATAAGTCACTACGTAAAATTATACGATAAACGAATCATGCGAACAATTATAAATTACGAGTTTTAGAAATTTCAAGAAGAAAACACAGCCGTGTTCCAGGCCGGTGTGGAGGGAGGCGGCCGGTACCCCGGCTCGGAGCACAACTACACACAAAACACAAGTTTGGAAACTAACTAAAACAAGGGTCCACTTCAAACGGTCATAACTAGAGTTCTAGATATGCAAATACAGAAAATCTAAGTCGAGGTGATAGCTTATTCTCTTACGGTTCCAACGAATGGTCACAAGCCCAAAACAAGCAAGTAACGAAGGAGATATGACCATTCTACGAAAAAAGGTCGGAGCAGTGAATTCCCAGCCGGCCACTGAACCGGCAGCCGGTCCTTCGGCCAGGACTACATCCTACCCGAGAACAACATACACAAGTTCAATCATTTATAATTCTCATATTTAACTTCTATAATCTATCAACAATCAATAATCATCATCAACAATCATCAACTAACAACAATCATCAACAATAACTCAATTCCTAAGCTTACTAATCATATTATAAATACGAAATCTAACATAGAAATCATACACGTAAATGATATCGAGTAACCCTTCACCGTTACCTTTACGCGTCTTTAATCGATTCTAAACCTTCCTAGTCTCCACCTACATACAATTAGATAATAAAAGATGAATATCATTCACCTTGAGAAAGACGGATAATTTAAAAAGCGAGAAAGACGGTAATTTTATTACCAATACGGATAGAGGAAGGTAAGAGGGAAAGAATGAGACGAACTTACGTGAATTTCAACAAGAAACGAAGGAGATACGGTGATTCAAAGATCGGAAAGTGTATGGAGGCAAGGGTTTGGTTTACTTAAGGATGAAGAAATGTGGTTGTGTTGAATGAGAAATAGGTTAAGGGTGGAGTATGAGATATTTATAAGGAAAAAGTCAAGGAAAGTCAAACTCGCCTTAAGACGGGATTCTCATGGAATCTCGCGGAAATTCCAAATACGAACTCGGAAATTCTAAATTCGACTCGGAACATAAAATTCTAAATTAAAACTTAAGGTATCCGTAAAATATTTTCACTAGAAAAATAGGGTACATTTCCGGGTGTTACAATATGACGCAATGTACTCCATTTCCGTTGTGAAATCCGCAATGATAAATTGCCTGGAACACTTCCAACGGATACATGACATTTATATTTGAAAATGTCACTCCTACTTGGAACCCTTTAATAGTCTTTTCTGCTTGGAACTCTTCCAACAGATAAATCTTCTATAAAACACAGCCAGTTCGTGATTTCAAATTACTATGATCAGTTTGGCAACTGAAGTCTGTGTAACCCCTTACACACAACTCACTGAAAACTCCAAACACATGGAACATATCTTTAGTCCTTCGCAAGTACTTAAGGATGTTCTTTATGGCTATCAAGTGACTCTCACTTGGATTTGATTGCAAACGACTTGTCATGCTCAAAGCATGCTAAATGTCGCATTGAGTATACATCACAGCGTATATAATTGATCCCGCAGCGGAAGCAAAAGGAATCAATTATCATGTGTTCAACTTCCTTGAACTAGTCAAAGATCTTATCAATATAAGAATCTGGACTTAATGCTAAAATCCTTATAGATTTATCTTCATAAATCCAGATATTTAAAAGATGTATTCTACTTCTCCAAAATATTCCATCATCTAAAATGATCAATATGTCTCCACATATAAGAGTGATGCACACCACATTACTCCCACTAAACTTCATGTATAAACATAATTCCTCGAGATATCGAAAAATATTTTACAACATAATTGACACGCTAATTCCAACTCTTTAGTGCTTACTTAAGACATACTCTTAAGCTTGCAAATTAACTTAGGATAATTAGGATCTACGAACCCACAGGTGAATATAAAATATACTACTTCTTCTAGAATCGTATTCAAGAAGGTGGTTCTTGAGATCCAGTTGACATCATACTATTATGATATGCTGTAATCGCTAAGTATATTCGAATGGATAGAAGAAATAAGGTTGGTGCAAAACTCTTTGCCTACCAATTTATCTTTGAAAACATTTTAATGTTCATCCATGCAAATATCGATCTTAAAAATCAATTTACATTGAAGAGGTCGTAACTCTTCAAGTAAAATTTTACCAGGTCACATACCTGACCATCACGCATGGAGTCCATTATGAATCGCATGACTCTAAGCCATAGCAAGAAGTTGGGATTAGAAACAGTCTTTTATAAGTCACATATTAGAATTCATCACTATTAAGGAGTGATAAAATTCTACCTGACCTCCTAGGGTCCGAAGAAACAACTACTGAACAAGCAATGAGGAAACTTTTCCGGACCATATGCTCAGTTTGTGGCTCTAGAAACATTTTCTCCCACTCTGTCTTATCAAGAAATAATCGTATTTTTATTGAAAGACAGCATCACGAGTCACAAACGCTTTATTCTCGTGGTCAATGTAGGATTATTGAGCACTTGTTTCATTAAAATAACTTATAAATTAGGTACGCTACCTATCCATATCGTATATGAAATAAAATCCGACTGTTTTAAATGTGCTTTGATGTGGTGGGAAAAGAAATAGCAGACAAAAATATTAAGATCCCAAGGTTAGTCAAATGGCTCATTTTGACTTGACAAAGACAAAACCATATCGTATAAGGTTCTGTTTCTCTATTCAACAACGCCTTATCTCATAATGTGTGTTAGAGAAGTTAACTCATGAAACTATTTCACAATACTTTTGGTGAAAATCAAAGTCAATACTTAGATATTTATAGTTACGATTTAGTCGTAAGTCGTTGATCTAATACTCTTAGTGGTTAACTACTTCTCATTGAAGCTCTTTGAACTTTTCAAAGATTTCTCTTAGCACCTCATTAAGTAGAATCAAACATAATATCTACTTAAATCGTCGGTAAATAAAGTGAAGTAATCATTACCATCTCTGGTTGTGTTAGTTATTGGACTACACATATTCTTATGTAATGGGGCCAAAAACTTACTAGTTCGATTTCCTTTTTAACAAAAGGGCATGAATCATATTGCCTTCTGGAGTGTAAAATACTAAGGTTTACAAATTTTGATGGATGCTAGACTAGGTTCACTTAAACTGACAACAACTTAAATAGAAATGGAGGCTGTTTTAGAGAGAGTGACTTATTTCAACTGACATTCAAAGGATATGACTTAGAGAAGCTCCCCTACAGCATAGCACAAGAGAAGGGCCTCAAAGACTAGTTTAGAGACAGTTTTCAAGTGTTACAGCAAAGCACAAACACCCTAGACTAGACTCAACAACAAGCAAGTTAACCACAGCAAGGCACATATATAACTTGACTCACAAGACAAGGCACTGATCAAACACCTTGAAGATGTATCAGGCTTGTTTCAAACTACAGCTCTTAGCACAAGTTTGATAGATTTGAGGGATTTCTCAAAGTTAATTCATTCATAAAAGTCTAACTGAAACAAACATACAAGACCTCCTTATATAGGGAGGCTGATATCTTGTGAGCCATTGGATGTACAGATCATCAAGGGCCAACTTAGGATTCAAACTACTACTACTGACACTAATTAAGAGCCTCACAATAGGACGAGCTCAACAACTATAAAGAACAGACACAAGACACAAAAACAGACTGAACAAAAAGCAAATAAAGCAGTTTTGGAGTTTTCCTGAAATGGAAATCTGTTGTTCTTGTTGCCTTGCTGCTTTGCTGCTTTGCCTGGATGTGTTTCTGCTCCTTGGGACTCTCTACTCTTATTAGAAATTAGATAAGACCTGCCTTGGACGAGGACAAGTTGACTTAAGCAAAATGAGCCACAGCCTGACTTGTACCTTCTCTGTTTTAATTGTTTGCTGGACTCTAAATTGGGGCGTCTGTTTCATGAGTTTTTACTAGACTTCAAAAGGGTTTGTCCTGGACAAACTTGTAGCTTAGTGGGTTGGCTTGATGGTAGGCCATGGTGGGGGTGGTTGGCATGCCCTGGTGTACCTCCTAGATGCAGGGTTTGTTAATTGGTGTGCCTGGGCCTGAATGGCTTTGTTTCTGTCTTGTGTGGGTAATGTGGGTTGTGTTGGGGCTTGACATGGGTTGCTGAGCCCTGGACTGTCTTCCTCATTGTTTTGGCTTGGCCTGGCTTGATCTTGGCTTGTCCTAGCTTGTTGTTTGGACCTTGTAACTCGAGCTTCCATCTGAGGGGTCCTTGGGGTCAGGCTTGTCTTGTTTGTGGTTTGATCAGCAAGACCCCTTGGGTGAGCTCCTGCTGCAGCCTCCTCAGGTTGAAAAGGGCTTGACCTCAAGCCTGTGTCTTCCTCTCCCTCAGAGTCTTCATAGAAGGGACTAAGATCTCCCACATTGAATGTTCCATGGACTGCATACTCTCCTGGTAGATCAATTCTGTAGGCATTAGGACCTATCTTCTCTATGACTTGAAAAGGACCATCTGCTCTTGGCTCTAGCTTATCTTTCTTTTGGAAGGGAACCTTTCTTTCCTTAGATTGATCCATACTAAATCTCCTGGTGCAAAGTCTTTCTTGGCCTTAGGAACCTTGGCATTTTTCTTGTATAGATCATTAGTTTGCTCAATTTGTTTTCTGACTGACTCATGGAGTTTTAGCATTTGTTCTACCCTCTTCTTGGAATCATAGTGGATCTCTGACCTGCACACATTAGACAAACTCAAAGGCATTAAGGGGTTAGTACCATAGACCACTTCAAAGGAGGAGTGGCATGTGGCTGCTGATGGAGCTCTATTGAAAGAGAAATCTGCTTGAGCCAACTTCAAGTCCCAATCCTTGAGAGATTTGCTGACTATACACCTCAAGATCCTTCCCAAGGTCTTGTTGGTCACCTCCGTTTGGCCATCTGTTTGAGGATGATGGGAGGTACTAAACAACAACCTAGTGTTAAGCAGCTTCCATAATGTTCTCCAGAAATGGCTCATAAACTTTGTGTCTCTGTCAGATACAATAGTCCTTGGGACTCCATGTAGCCTCACCACCTCATCAAGGTATAGCTCTGCTACACTCACAGCATCTTCAGTCTTCTTACAAGCAATGAAATGTGCCATCTTACTGAACCTATCCACAACCACCATGATAGAATCTTTCCCTCTTGCTGTCCTAGGCAATGCTACTATAAAATCCATGCTCACATCTTCCCAAGGCCTACATGGGACTGGTAGGGGAGTGTAAGGTCCTGCTTGAAAAGAACTCTTGGCCTTTTGACAAACTCCACACCTTCTGAGTACTATTTGGACTTCTCCCATCATCTTAGGCCAGTAGAACTGATCCTGCAGTATGTCCACAGTTTTCTCAACCCCAAAGTGTCCTCCAAGGCCACTTCCATGCACCTCCTTGATCAATAGACTCCTATAAGATCCTCTGGGAACACACAGCTTGTTTCCCTTGAACAAGAATCTATTTTGCAGAGTGTAGGGTGAATCAATGGTCCTTGTTCCCTCTTTCTGTGCTAGCCAATCCTCTACAAAGTCTGGATCTTTCTGATACATATCCTTCATGAAATCAAAGCCAAGAACCCTTTGCTCCATAGTTGATAGCAGGGTGTACCTCCTAGACAATGCATCAGCCACCACATTTTGTTTGCCCTCTTTGTATTTGCTAGAAAAGGTGAATGACTGGAGGAACACTACCCACTTAGCATGCCTATGACTGAGCTTATGCTGGCCTCCTATATACTTCAATGTCTCATGATCAGAGTGTAAGACAAAAGGCTTGGGCTTCAGGTAATGACTCCAATGCCTCAGAGCTCTGACAAGAGCATAGAACTCTTTGTCATATGTAGAACAGTTCAGTTTAGCTCCACTTAGCTTCTCACTGAAACAAGCTACATGTTTCTTCTCTTGGATAAGGACAGCTCCAATCCCTACTCCACTTGCATCACATTCAACCTCAAATAGGCTGTTAAAGTCTGGCAACCTGAGGATAAGTGCACTGCACAAGAGTTTCTTCATGTGTTTGAAAGCTTGCAAAGCATTCTTAGTCCAAGTGAACTCTCCCTTCTTCATGCATTCAGTGAGGGGTGCTGCAATGGTGCTGAAATTCTTAATGAATCTTCTGTAGAAGGATGCTAAGCCATGAAACCCTCTTACTTCTGTGATATTCCTAGGAACCGGCCAAGACTGAACTGCAATGATCTTGTCTTGATCAACTGAGATGCCTCTACCAGACACCACATATCCTAGAAACTTGACTTCCTCATTCATAAAGGTGCATTTCTCAAGCTTCCCAAAGAGTTTACTCTCCCTAAGTATCTCAAACACAGCCTCAAGATGCCTCAAATGATCATCCTTGCTCTTGCTGTAGATGAGAATATCATCAAAGTATACCACCACAAATCTCCCTAGGCACGGCCTAAGCACTTATGTCATCAATCTCATGAAGGTACTTGGGGCATTTGACAGGCCAAAGGGCATGACAAGCCACTCATAAAGGCCATGCTTTGTTTTGAAGGTTGTCTTCCACTCATCTCCCTCCCTAATCCTCAATTGATGGTAACCTTGCCTCAAATCAATCTTAGAAAAGAACCTTGAGCCACTCAGCTCATCCAACATGTCATCAAGCCTAGGTATAGGGAACCTATACATGACTGTGATGTTGTTGATAGCCCTGCTATCTATGCACATCCTCCAAGTCCTATCCTTCTTAGGAACCAATAAAGCAGGCACAACACATGGACTTAATGACTCCCTTACAAACCCTTTACTCATCAATTCTCCAACTTGCTTCTGCAGCTCTTGTGTAGCCTTAGGATCACATCTATAGGCTGGTCTATTAGGTAGTACAGACCCTGGCACAAGGTCTATCTGGTGTTCAATTCCTCTGAAAGGGGGTAAGCCATCAGGAAGTTCCTCTGGAAACACTTCCTTGAACTGATCAATGAGGGGCTTAACTTCTGCAGGGATAACCTTAGACTCCTCTTCCTGAACTTCTTTTGATAGCAGCATTAATATAGGTTGCTCTTCACTACACTCTTTGACCATTGCTGACTCAGACAGAAACAAAACTCCACTAAAATCCTCAGCCATACTTGGACTCACATAGCTCTTCTGATGTGGTGGCAAGGGGGCTAATGTCACCTTCCTGCTCCCATGCTTGAAGGAATAGGTGTTGCTTCTTCCTTGGTGTATGGAGCTTTTATCAAACTCCCATGGCCTTCCTAATAACAAGTGACAGGCATCCATTGGAACCACATCACACAATACCTCATCTTTGTACACACTTCCAATGGAGAATGGGACCATACATTGCTTATCCACCTTAACCTCTGCTCCCTTACTCAGCCATCTCAACTTATAGGGATGAGGGTGCTCTTGAGTGCTCAACTTCAGCTTATCAACCATAGTAACAGAGGCCACATTGGTACAACTACCTCCATCTATAATAAGGTTACAAACCCTCCCTTGTATGGTACATCTGCTTCTGAAAATGAGGGACCTTTGATCCTCCTCCAAAGGTATATGTTGTGAATGCATTACTCTCCATAGGACCAAGCTGTGGCCTGTGTCAGGGAGTGCCACTATTGCCTCCTGACTAGACTCTTCTTCCTCACTCATCACTTCTTCAACCTCAGGCTCATCCCTTTCATACTCAACTAGACCTTCTTTCTCCCAAGCCTCAACCTCCATTATAGTTAAGGTCTTCTTAGAAGGGCAATCCTTCCTGAAATGTCCATAGCCCTGACATTGGAAACAACTAATTATGGCTTTTGACCCATGATGCCTTTTCCCTTGTCTAAGGCAGGTGGGGGTGCTGTCTTAGGGGTATCCATGGTTCTCAACCCACTGTAAGGTCTGGTTTGAAAAGGCCTAACAGATTTTGGTGTAATGGGCTTAGTCTTCCCTATCTTTTCAATTCTCAGAGATAAGTTGACAACATCATCAAATGACCACAGAGGTTGCATCCTACCCTTGTTAGCAATGCTCTTATCTAGACCCTCTAAGTACCTAACAATCCTTTGCTCATGTTTCTCATTTATATCACACTGCAAGGTGAGTTGTTCAAACTCTCTCAGATAAGATTCAACAGGTTTGTCTCCTTGTTTCAACTTAGACAACTTGATAAACAGATCCTGGGTGTAATCCTTAGCAACAAACTTGTCTAACAGTTTCTTTTTCAGTTTAGTCCAAGACTTGATGGGTTCTTTACCTTCCCTAGCCCTTAACCCTTTCATTGTTTCATACCAAAGGGAAGCATACCCTTTCAGTTTAAGGATGGCTACTTTAAAAGACTTAGAATCATTATATCCTTTGTACTCAAAGATCCTTTCTACTTCTCTTAACCATTCTAACAAATCATCAGGATTAAGACTACCAGAAAACTCAGGGATATCTACCTTAAGATGCTTGTCTATGTGCATGTGGATGGAATCTCTGCTTCTTGTTGAGTCATCAGAGTCTGGATACTTTTCATCATCAGGTGGCCTTCATCTGCCTCCTCCTTGGCCTCTTCCACGTCCTCTGCCTCTCCCTCCAGCAAGCAAATGGTTGCCTATTACCTGGTCCA
Source organism: Heliosperma pusillum (assembly GCA_022085475.1). Classification (NCBI taxonomy): domain Eukaryota; kingdom Viridiplantae; phylum Streptophyta; class Magnoliopsida; order Caryophyllales; family Caryophyllaceae; genus Heliosperma; species Heliosperma pusillum. The sequence continues at coordinate 6,706 of JAIUZE010009338.1, read as the reverse complement.
GGGTTCTGGTTAGGGTGGTTACAATCCCAGCCAGATCCTCCATTCTTGCTTCTACTCCTGCCAGTCTCTCTTCACTCATTGGGCTATTTTTGTGTTTTTAAATGTAGTTAGGGAAAATGAACTCACTAAGACTCTCAACCAAAGCTCTGATAACCAATTTGGAGTGTAAACTACTAAGGTTTACAAGTTTTGATGGATGCTAGACTAGGTTCACTTAAACTGACAACAACTTAAATAGAAATGGAGGCTGTTTTAGAGAGAGTGACTTATTTCAACTGACATTCAAAGGATATGACTTAGAGAAGCTCCCCAACAGCATAGCACAAGAGAAGGGACTCAAAGACTAGTTTAGAGACAGTTTTCAAGTGTTACAGCAAAGCACAAACACCCTAGACTAGACTCAACAACAAGCAAGTTAACCACATCAAGGCACAGATATAACTTGACTCACAAGACAAGGCACTGATCAAACACCTTGAAGATGTATCAGGCTTGTTTCAAACTACAGCTCTTAGCATAAGTTTGATAGATTTGAGGGATTTCTCAAAGTTAATTCATTCATAAGAGTCTAACTGAAACAAACATACAAGACCTCCTTATATAGGGAGGCTGATATCTTGTGAGCCATTGGATGTACAGATCATCCAAGGGCCAACTTAGGATTCAAACTACTACTACTGACACTAATTAAGAGCCTCACAATAGGACGAGCTCAACAACTATAAAGAACAGACACAAGACACAAAAACAGACTGAACAAAAAGCAAATAAAGCAGTTTTGGAGTTTTCCTGAAATGGAAATCTGTTGTTCTTGTTGCCTTGCTGCTTTGCTGCTTTGCCTGGATGTGTTTCTGCTCCTTGGGACTCTCTACTCTTATTAGAACTTAGATAAGACCTGCCTTGGACGAGGACAAGTTGACTTAAGCAAAAGGAGCCACAACCTGACTTGTACCTTCTCTGTTTAAATTGTTTGCTGGACTCTAACTTGGGGCGTCTGTTTCATGAGTTTTTACTAGACTTCAAAAGGGTTTGTCCTGGACAAACTTGTAGCTTAGTGGGTTGGCTTGATGGTAGGCCATGGTGGGGGTGGTTGGCATGCCCTGGTGTACCTCCTAGATGAAGGGTTTGTTAATTGGTCTGCCTGGGCCTGAATGGCTTTGTTTCTGTCTTGTGTGGGTAATGTGGGTTGTGTTGGGGCTTGACATGGGTTGCTGAGCCCTGGACTGTCTTCCTCATTGTTTTGGCTTGGCCTGGCTTGATGTTGGCTTGTCCTAGCTTGTTGTTTGGACCTTGTAACTCGAGCTTCCATCTGAGGGATCCTTGGGGTCAGGCTTGTCTTGTTTGTGGTTTAATCAGCAAGACCCCTTGGGTGAGCTCCTGCTGCAGCCTCCTCAGGTTGGAAAGGGCTTGACCTCAAGCCTGTGTCTTCCTCTCCCTCAGAGTCTTCATAGAAGGGACTAAGATCTCCCACATTGAATGTTCCATGAACTGCATACTCTCCTGGTAGATCAATTCTGTAGGCATTAGGACCTATCTTCTCTATGACTTGAAAAGGACCATCTGCTCTTGGCTCTAGCTTATTCTTTCTTTTGGAAGGGAACCTTTCTTTCCTTAGATTGATCCATACTAAATCTCCTGGTGCAAAGTCTTTCTTGGCCTTAGGAACCTTGGCATTTTTCTTGTATAGATCATTAGTTTGCTCAATTTGTTTTCTGACTGACTCATGGAGTTTTAGCATTTGTTCTACCCTCTTCTTGGCATCATAGTGGATCTTTGACCTGCACACATTAGACAAACTCAAAGGCATTAAGGGGTTAGTACCATAGACCACTTCAAAGAAGGAGTGGCATGTGGCTGCTGATGGAGCTCTATTGAAAGAGAAATCTGCTTGAGCCAACTTCAAGTCCCAATCCTTGAGAGATTTGCTGACTATACACCTCAAGATCCTTCCCAAGGTCTTGTTGGTCACCTCCGTTTGGCCATCTGTTTGAGGATGATGGGAGGTACTAAACAACAACCTAGTGTTAAGCAGCTTCCATAATGTTCTCCAGAAATGGCTCATAAACTTTGTGTCTCTGTCAGATACAATAGTCCTTGGGACTCCATGTAGCCTCACCACCTCATCAAGGTATAGCTCTGCTACACTCACAGCATCCTCAGTCTTCTTACAAGCAATGAAATGTGCCCTCTTACTGAACCTATCCACAACCACCATGATAAAATCTTTCCCTCTTGCTGTCCTAGGCAATGCTACTATAAAATCCATTCTCACATCTTCCCAAGGCCTACATGGGACTGGTAGGGGAGTGTAAGGTCCTGCTTGAAAAGAACTCTTGGCCTTTTGACAAACTCCACACCTTCTGAGTACTATTTGGACTTCTCCCATCATCTTAGGCCAGTAGAACTGATCCTGCAGTATGTCCACAGTTTTCTGAACCCCAAAGTGTCCTCCAAGGCCACTTCCATGTACCTCCTTGATCAATAGACTCCTATAAGATCCTCTGGGAACACACAGCTTGTTTCCTTTGAACAAGAATCCATTTTGCAGAGTGTAGGGTGAATCAATGGTCCTTGTTCCCTCTTTCTGTGCTAGCCAATCTTCTGCAAAGTCTGGATCTTCCTGATACATATCCTTCATGAAATCAAAGCCAAGAACCCTTTGCTCCATGGTTGATAGCAGAGTGTACCTCCTAGACAATGCATCAGCCACCACATTTTGTTTGCCCTCTTTGTATTTGCTAGAAAAGGTGAATGACTGGAGGAACTCCACCCACTTAGCATGCCTATGACTGAGCTTATGCTGGCCTCCTATGTACTTCAATGCCTCATGATCAGAGTGTAAGACAAAAGGCTTGGGCTTCAGGTAATGACTCCAATGCCTCAGAGCTCTGACAAGAGCATAGAACTCTTTGTCATATGTAGAATAGTTCAGCTTAGCTCCACTTAGCTTCTCACTGAAATAAGCTACAGGTTTCTTCTCTTGGATAAGGACAGCTCCAATTCCTACTCCACTTGCATCACATTCAACCTCAAATAGGCTGTTAAAGTCTGGCAACCTGAGGATAGGTGCACTGCACAAGAGTTTCTTCATGTGTTTGAAAGCTTGCAAAGCATTCTCAGTCCAAGTGAACTCTCCCTTCTTCATGCATTCAGTGAGGGGTGCTGCAATGGTGCTGAAATTCTTAATGAATCTTCTGTAGAAGGATGCTAAGCCATGGAATCCTCTTACTTCTGTGATATTCCTAGGAACAGGCCAAGACTGAACTGCACTGATCTTGTCTTGATCCACTAAAATGCCTCTACCAGACACCACATATCCTAGAAACTTGACTTCCTCAGTCATAAAGGTGCATTTCTCAAGCTTCCCAAAGAGTTTACCCTCCTTAAGTATCTCAAAAACAGCCTCAAGATGCCTCAAATGATCATCCTTGCTCTTACTGTAGATAAGAATATCATCAAAGTATACCACCACAAATCTCCCTAGGCAAGGCCCAAGCACTTCTGTCATCAATCTCATGAAGGTACTTGGGGCATTTGACAGGCGAAAGGGCATGACAAGCCACTCATAAAGGCCATGCTTTGTTTTGAAGGTTGTCTTCCACTCATCTCCTTCCCTGATCCTCAATTGATGGTAACCTTGCCTCAAATCAATCTTAGAAAAGAACCTTGAGCCACTCAGCTCATCCAACATGTCATCAAGCCTAGGTATAGGGAACCTATACATGACTGTGATGTTGTTGATAGCCCTGCTATCTATGCACATCCTCCAAGTCCCATCCTTCTTAGGAACCAATAAAGCAGGCACACACATGGACTTAATGACTCCCTTACAAACCCTTTACTCATCAATTCTCCAACTTGCTTCTGCAGCTCTTGTGTAGCCTTAGGATCACATCTATAGGCTGGTCTATTAGGTAGTACAGACCCTGGCACAAGGTCTATCTGGTGTTCAATTCCTCTCAAAGGGGGTAAGCCATCAGGAAGTTCCTCTGGAAACACTTCCTTGAACTGATCAATGAGGGGCTTAACTTCTGCAGGGATCACCTTAGACTCCTCTTCCTGAACTTCTTTTGATAGCAGCATTAATATAGGTTGCTCTTCACTACACTCTTTGACCATTGCTGACTCAGACAGAAACAAAACTCCACTAAAATCCTCAGCCATACTTGGACTCACATAGCTCTTCTGATGTGGTGGCAAGGGGGCTAATGTCACCTTCCTGCTCCCATGCTTGAAGGAATAGGTGTTGCTTCTTCCTTGGTGTATGGAGCTTTTATCAAACTCCCATGGCCTTCCTAATAACAAGTGACAGGCATCCATTGGAACCACATCACACAATACTTCATCCTTGTACACACTTCCAATGGAGAATGGGACCATACATTGCTTATCCACCTTAACCTCTGCTCCCTTACTCAGCCATCTCAACTTATAGGGGTGAGGGTGCTCTTGAGTGCTCAACTTCAGCTTATCAACCATAGTAACAGAGGCCACATTGGTACAACTACCTCCATCTATAATAAGGTTACAAACCCTCCCTTGTATGGTACATCTGCTCCTGAAAATGAGGGACCTTTGATCCTCCTCCAAAGGTATCTGTTGTGAATGCATTACTCTCCATAGGACCAAGCTGTGGCCTGTGTCAGGGAGTGCCACTATTGCCTCCTGACTAGACTCTTCTTCCTCACTCACCACTTCTTCAACCTCAGGCTCATCCCTTTCATACTCAACTAGACCTTCTTTCTCCCAAGCCTCAACCTCCATTATAGTTAAGGTCTTCTTAGAAGGGCAATCCTTCCTGAAATGTCCATAGCCTTGACATTGGAAGCACCTAATTCTGTTCTCAGTCAATGAAGTGCTTGGCTTTTGACCCATGATGCCTTTTCCCTTGTCTAAGGTAGGTGGGGGTGCTGTCTTAGGGGTATCCATGGTTCTCAATCCCACTATAAGGTCTGGTTTGAAAAGGCCTAACAGGTTTTGGTGTAACAGCTTAGTCTTCCCTATCTTTTCAATTCTCAGGGATAGGTTGACAACATCATCAAATGACCACAGAGGTTGCATCCTAACCTTGTTAGCAATGTTCTTATCTAGACCCTCTAAGTACCTAGCAATCCTTTGCTCAGGTTTCTCATTTATATCACACTGTAAGGTGAGTTGTTCAAACTCTCTCAGATAAGATTCAACAGGTTTGTCTCCTTGTTTCAACTTAGACAACTTGATAAACAGATCCTGGGTGTAATCCTTAGCAACAAATTTGTCTAACAGTTTCTTTTTCAGTTTAGTCCAAGACTTGATGGGTTCTTTACCTTCCCTAGCCCTTAACCCTTTCATAGTTTCATACCAAAGGGAAGCATACCCTTTCAGTTTAAGGATGGCTACTTTAAAAGACTTAGAATCATTATATCCTTTGTACTCAAAGATCCTTTCTACTTCTCTTAACCATTCTAACAAATCATCAGGATTAAGACTACCAGAAAACTCAGGGATATCTACCTTAAGATGCTTGTCTATGTGCCTGTGGATGGAAGCTCTGCTTCTTGTTGAGTCATCTGAGTCTGGATACTTTTCATCATCAGGTGGCCTTCCTCTGCCTCCTCCTTGGCCTCTTCCACGTCCTCTGCCTCTCCCTCCAGCAAGCAAATGGTTGCCTATAACCTGGTCCAGGGTTCTGGTTAGGGTGGTTACAATCCCAGCCAGATCCTCCATCCTTGCTTCTACTCCTGCTAGTCTCTCTTCACTCATTGGGCTATTTTTGTGTTTTTAAATGTAGTTAGGGAAAATGAACTCACTAAGACTCTCAACCAAAGCTCTGATAACCAATTTGGAGTGTAAACTACTAAGGTTTACAAGTTTTGATGGATGCTAGACTAGGTTCACTTAAACTGACAACAACTCAAATAGAAATGGAGGCTGTTTTAGAGAGAGTGACTTATATCAACTGAAATTCAAAGGATATGACTTAGAGAAAGCTCCCCTACAGCATAGCACAAGAGAAGGGACTCAAAGACTAGTTTAGAGACAGTTTTCAAGTGTTACAGCAAAGCACAAACACCCTAGACTAGACTCAACAGCAAGCAAGTTAACCACATCAAGGCACAGATATAACTTGACTCACAAGACAAGGCACTGATCAAACACCTTGAAGATGTATCAGGCTTGTTTCAAACTACAGCTCTTAGCACAAGTTTGATAGATTTGAGGGATTTCTCAAAGTTAATTCATTCATAAGAGTCTAACTGAAACAAACATACAAGACCTCCTTATATAGGGAGGCTGATATCTTGTGAGCCATTGGATGTACAGATCATCCAAGGGCCAACTTAGGATTCAAACTACTACTACTGACACTAATTAAGAGCCTCACAATAGGACGAGCTCAACAACTATAAAGAAAAGACACAAAAACAGACTGAACAAAAAGCAAATAAAGCAGTTTTGGAGTTTTCCTGAAATGGAAATATGTTGTTCTTGTTGCCTTGCTGCTTTGCCTGGATGTGTTGCTGCTCCTTGGGACTCTCTACTCTTATTAGAACTTAGATAAGACCTGCCTTGGACGAGGACGAGGACAAGTTGACTTAAGCAAAAGGAAACCACAATCTGTCTTGTACCTTCTCTGTTTTAATTGTTTGCTGGACTCTAACTTGGGGTGTCTGTTTCATGAGTTTTTACTAGACTTCAAAAGGGTTTGTCCTGGGCAAACTTGTAG